>QJSC01018117.1:0-11491 GCA_003697955.1 Calidris pygmaea | reverse complement strand
GAGTCAAAAGCATCCTGTTGATCCGTGGTTCTCAGGTCTCCCAAGTCATGATGATAGCGAGGGTCGATGATGGTAAGGGTCCCAATTGCAGTGGGGTACAGCAGTAATTTATAGTCCCTGTCAATTCGTAGTTTGACCAATCAAAGTGACAGTTACCTGTGCTCATCGAATCACTGTCCGACATGGTTGCTGCATGAGCCCCCCTTGCCTCTTCCCCCTGGGCGGTGCTGGGGCCTACACGACAGACAAGTTTCTTGGGTTAAACAAGATATAGTTGTTTTGAGAACCAAGGACATACCTCCTTTGTTGTCATATCATGTACACAGGTGGCAGATATCTTGCAGCAAGCGAACTTTGAGACACCCTGGTTTTCTGTTGGTTGACTATGCCTTAGGAATAGGCAATTGACTATGCCTTAGGAAGGGTATTAAACCATAGTTGTAAAGCTTTAATAGTGTTCGCTCCCATGGCGCAGGGAAAAGCCTTGGCTTGCACTAGGCCTGATATTATTTCTACCCCTACTAGTACATAGTATTTCCTGTTAGATCTTCGGAACGGAATGATGTAATCTATTTGTCAGGCATCCCACAGTCCTTTACCTGTTTGAATATGTAGCAGGTTGTACTTAAGAGGATGTTTTTCTAATTGCATGCGGCATTGGCCACAAGCTGAGATACAAGTCTGGCAATTTTCTTGGGTGACTGGCCAACCTCTTGTTTGAGCTTCTTGATACAGATCTTTAGCCCCCGTGTGCCCCCTTTTCACATGTAACCACTCCAAGAGTCATGCCCAATTCTCCCCTATTGGTTCGTTTTGCAAGGGGGCGAGTCAGGCCAGCTTGTTGGCTTTGTGGTTCCACTGGCTAGATGGAGTTTCATTGGCCTGGTGGGAGGCAACCCATGCCACTGCAAAGTTCCCTTGTTTAGCAATAGCTAGAATATCTTGCCACTTTTCCTTTTGCCGCACAGGTATTCTATTAACTTCCCACCCGTTCTGTTCCCAGAATGGGAGCCACTCAGTGCACCCTTTAAAGACAGCAAAAGAATCAGTGTAGATATAGACAGGAGTGGTAGATTGAACCTTGTGCTGAAAAACACTCCACACAGCCGTTAATTCTCCTACTTGAGCACTTCTGAGAAGGCACAGTGCCTTCTCCTTCAGTAACTATTTTCTTGTCGGTCTTTATCTGTAATGCAACTGCATGGTATTTACAGATTTTGCCTTCTCACTTAGCAGAGGCATCTGTAAGCCAGACATTTTGCAACTGTACTAAGAATGGGGGGGCTACCTGCACAAGAGGAGGGGGTATATTGTCCTCCCGATCTGGGATTACTTCCTCTTGAATAACTAAGTTTTTGGTAGCGCCTTCAGACACCTTAAAAATGTCACAGTAATGTTCTTATTGTGCATACCATTTCCATACCGAAGCTTTCTGTGCCACCCCGTTGGGGGGTGTTCCAGCTAGAACAGCTTTGATTACCTTGAAAGGGCTTCTAACCACTTGCTTCTTGCAAGTCCAAGCTAACTACAAACAGTCCTTTTTCCCATGCTGTGTACCGTTTCTCGGTGTCCTTAAAGCTGTGGGAGTAAAACCCATAAGGACAAGGGGGGCCTTCGGGGCCTTTTTGCCAAAAGTGCATTGACCACCCTGACTGAGCAAATCCCCACTCAATTTGCACGGGGTCTGTGGGATGTATAGGGCCAAAAGCCCGGTGATTCGCTGCTTCAAATACTAAAAGCTGCAAAGCTTCTTCATGAATGGGGGTCCAGTCCCAAGACACGCCTTTTCTCAGTAAATCATACAAAGGTCTAGCAATGATAGAAAAGTCTGGGATATGTTTTCTCCAAAACACAAGCAATCCTAACACATGCTGCAACTCTTTCTTTGATTCGGGCATTTTTATCTGGTCTAGTGTGGTTAGGGTGTCTTTAGGAATGCATGTCATTCCTCCTTTCCACCAGATTCCTAATAATTTAACCTCATTTGAGGGGGTTTGAACCTTTTCAGGTGGAATCTTTAATCCTAAACTCTCCAGATGGACAATAATGCCATTTTGTGTTTTTTGAACATTTTCTATTGGATTTCCTCCTATTAGCACATCATCTATGTATTGGTAAATTCTGACTGCTCCTTCTGGTGAGAGTAGTTCTAATTCTTTTGCTGAAGCATGGTGGGCTAATGTGGGAGAATGCTTGTACCCTTGAGGGAGCTGCGTAAAAGTATACTGCTGCCATTCCCAGGTGAAAGCAAAATGATCCTGGTCCTCAGGTTGCAGAGGGATCATGAAAAACATATCCTTAACGTCAATAGTTGCCATAATAGGGTGAGCTTGCTCCTGGATAGTAGCTATGAGGTCAGCTATGTTTGGCACCGCACCTGTTAATGGACCAGTATTTGTATTTAATCTTCGATAATCTACAGTCAATCTCCATTTGCCATTTGTCTTTTGGACTGGCCATATGTCGTGGTTTGGCCTCAGACGGCAACAAAGGACCACGTGCAGCCGCTCGTGCAGACCAGAGTCCCCACGGCCACGCAGCCGGGAGGGGAAAATCGGAATAAAAAGGCAAAACTCGTGAGTTGAGACAAAGGCAATTTTAACAGAACAGGAAAGGGAGCAAGAAACAACAACAACAATAACAGATGGATATACAACCGCGATTACGATACCGCCACTGCCGACCTAACCCTGGACGCTCCCAACCGCTCTCCTCCCCCGGGGGTGTCACCTCCTCCTCCTCGCCCCCCGACTTCCTGTCCCCCCCCCCTTCCCTGGCTAGCTCCAGCTATCCCTTGGGCATGGCTCACATGGGATGGAATACTTGTGTCCCTGCTAGGTCCTGGGGAGAATTAACCCCATCCCCGCCAGATCCAGGACACCATACCAGGGAATTAAAAGGGGAGTGAGTAGGAACTACAACTCCTTGTTTTTTTAAGTCTTCTAACACTGGGGCTATTCCCTCCCTGCCGGAGAGGAAAAGAATAGGGTCTGATGTTTGTTATTTTTGAAGGGGGAAGTAGTGGTGAAGTTTGTAAAAGTCGCACCTCTACAGCACCGAAAGACCAGCTCCCTCCCTCTGTGTCTGTCCACTTTCTACCTTTCAAGACATCCAACCCTAGGAGACTAAGTGGGAACCTCCGACAACCATTGATGTTAGAATGGTTGTTTCCTCTCCCAGCAGTTGCAAGTTAACAGTGGCTAATGATTGTGCTTGTACATTGCCGAATGCATCAGTTACAAATAACCATCGCTTCAACACCGAAACATCACTACAGGATGCATCTTCAGTGTTTAAGGCTGAAATTTGACCTCCAGTATCTACCAAAAATGTTATTGGGATTTGCTTAGGTCCTACAAAACAGGTAATCATAAGATTGCCTCGCTGATTCGTAGTGAGCTGTCTAACATGCACCCATCCTCCACCACCCCCAACCACCCGCGGAAAGCAAAGGAACTAGTTTCCCGCTGATTCAGATTCGTGTTGGAGAGATCAAAAAGGGGGGGCAGCGGAACACTAGGGATAGAATCATCTGGCGTCTTTGTCCAGCTTGAAATTACATTTTGGGGAACCACAGGTTTCTCAGGCCACCCCTTGACCAGTTTTTCTAACATGTCATTCGGTAACCCATCCATCAGATCCCAGGAAATGCCTTTCTGTCATCCCATAGTCCACAATGCATTTTCATTTCACCTGTTTGGTATGTCCCTCCCCCTAGTTGCTTGGTGAGGGATTTTTTTTTTTCTTTTGGTCTGGCTGCAAGGGAGTTTCTAACTCCGTCCATCTTAACCCTTTCGAGTCTGGTTTGGCAGAGGGGGCACTAACAGGACCATATTTTCGCCCATAGTTAATTCTTAGGCAACTTCTCCCCATGTCCATACCCTTCGGTTTGGATTTCTGTGATCGGGGGGTACTATTCCTTCCCCTTCCATGGCTGCAGCAACTCTCTAATGCTCTAATGGTTCCTTGCAGCTGTATACTGGTTGGCTTCAAAGATTCAGGAAGTCCCCTTATTTGTTCAGGGTCTACTGGCAGCATCATGGGGGATTTTTGTCAGGGTCTGAGCTCATGGTTGTGTATCATTTGCAGGCAAGCCGCTTTCTGAACACTTTCCACTAACTGATCGACTGACCCAGTGATGGCAAGGGGGTCTCCTTGTTCTAAAGGACTGAGACCTCCAGCCCAACAGGCTGCCCTCTGGGTTAGGGACCAGGGAGCCCGGTGATTGCTGGTAGTTAAAAACACTCCAGGGCCCCAATATCCTTCAGCTTCCTGTTCACTTAACAGTATCTGATCCCCACCTGACAACGACACTCTCCACACATACTCTGTCTCTGACTCCCTAGGAGTATGGCTAAATTCTTTCTTTAGTTTAGCTAATTCCATAGCAGTGTAAGGCACTTCTTTAATGGTAATTTGTGTGGGAATACTTTGATCATCATCAAACTCATACTCCATTTTGACAAGAGGCCTGAGCAAACAAGGAGGGGTTGTCGCCCCATCCAATTTAGCTTTTGCTTCGCCTAATTCTGTGCTAGGGTATAAGGGATTTCTTCTGCTCCCGTCCGCAAGGATTTGTTCTTTAAGGGCGGACTGTGAAAAACTCGCTTGAGCTCACTCTTGATCTAACTGCCCCTTTAACTCCTCCACTTGTCCTTGCAAAGATTGTACCAGGGTCTGCAGGGACTGTATAATTTGAGACTTGGCACTGCATCACTGATCCTGAGCTTCTACATCTGCATCTAGGCTAGTGCCCAGGAGGGCGCATATAATAGATTTCCCTTTTCCAAACCGAAGTCTGGCATCCTTTTGTAATGCACTAATTCGATTGGTGACACTCTGCAAATTATGCCAATTATCTTGTGCCCAATCGCTACCTGATACTGAAGAGCATGCATTATGTTTTTCCAAAAGATTATACAATATATCTCACCCCAAAAGGGGTGAGAGGCTCTCATTCATATTTTCTCAACCTCAAATCTGGTTCTCAACAACAAAGATCAAGTTCACAACTAAGGTCGGGGGCAGTCACTCAGGGAGGTCACACGTAACACACTAACCAATTCAACACAGATTCCTACCCCCTTACATCCCCGAGAGGCACACACGTATGTTCACAAATCACTAACAGTCCATAAACACAAATTCAAACACAAATTCCTAAAATCCACAAACACTTCAGCAATACACACAATAAGCAAATAGTAAAAACAGCACTTGCAATCCCTGGAATCCTGTCCATGATGCCAGTAAGATTACAGAATCACAGAATCTTCATGGTTGGAAGGGACCTTTGAGATCATCGAGTCCAGCCTCTCCTCATAAGACTTGTGCTTTATACCCATCACCAGCTTGGTAGCTCTCCTCTGGACATGCTCCAGCACCTCAATGCCCTTCTTGTAGTGAGGGGCTGTCCTGGATCTGGCAGGGATAGGGCTAATTCTCCCCAGAACCTAGCAGGGACACAGGTATTCCATCCCATGTGAGCCATGCCCAAGGGGTAGCCTGAGCAAGCCGGGGAAGGGGAGGGGGGGGAAGTCGGGGGGAGGGGGAGGAGAAAGTCCCCCGGGGGAGTAGGGCAGTCAGGGGCGTCCTGGGTATCCTTGGCATGGCAGTATCCTAATCATGGTTGTATATTCCTGGGTCAGTGTTATTGCTGTTGTTATTTCTTACTCCCTTTGCTGTTCTGTTAAATTGCCTTTGTCTCAACCCACGAGTTTTGCCTTTTTCTTCCGATTTTCCCTTCGAGGCTGCTGCTGCGGTGGGGGCTCTGGTCTGTGCGAGCGGCTGCACATGGTCCTTTGTTGCCATCTGAGGCCAAACCACGACAGGGGCCCAAAACTGAACACAGTACTCGAGGTGGGGCATCACCAGTGCTGAGTACAGAGGCACGATCACTTCCCTACTCCTGCTGGCCACACTATTCCTGATACAGGCCAGGATGCTGTTGGCCTTCTTGGCCACCTGAGCACACTGCTGGCACATGTTCAGCCGGCTGTCCACCAACACCCGCAGGTCCTTTTCTGCTGGGCAGCTTTCCAGCCACTCTTCCCCAAGCCTGTGGCGTTGCCTGGGGTTGTTGTGACCTAAACGCAGGATCTGGCACCTGGCCTTATTGAACCTCATACAATTGGCCTTGGCCCATTGATCCAACCTTTCCAGGTCCCTCCGTAGAGCCTTCCGACCCTCAAGCAGATCAACACTCCCACCTAGTTTGGTGTCATCTGTGAACTTACTGAGGGTGCACTCAATCCCCTCATCCAGATCATCAATAAAGATATTAAACAAGACTGGCCCCAAAATTGAGCACTGAGAGACACAACTGGTGATCGGCCACCAACAAGATTTCACCCCATTAATCACAACTCGCTGGGCACGGCCATCCAGCCAGTTTTTTACCCAGTGAAGAATACACTTGTCTATGCCATGATTCGCCAGCTTCTGCAGGAGAACGCCATGGCGGATGGTGTCAAAGGCCTTACCAAAGTCCAGGTAGACAACATCCACAGCCTTCCCCTCATCCAGAAGGCGGGTCACATGGTCATAGAAAGAGATCAGGTTGGTTAAGCAGGACCTCCCTTTCATGAACCCATGCTGGGTGGCCCTGATCCCTTGGCTGCCCTGCACTTGCCATGAGAGCTCTCCCAAGATGATCCTCTCCATGATCTTTCCCGGTACTGTGGTCAGGCTGACAGGCCTGTACTTCCCCGGATCCTCCTTCCGTCCCTTCTTGTAGATAGGCATCATGTTGGCCACCCTCCAGTCATCTGGTACCTCCCCTGTTGACCAGGATTGTTGATAGATGATGGAGGGAGACTTGGTGAGCTCTCTTGCCAGTTCCTTGAGTACCCTTGGGTGAATCCCATACGGCCCCATAGACTTATGCATGTCTAAGCATAAGCAGATCATTAACTACTACATTAACTACTTCCTCCTGGATTATGGGGGGTTGTTCTGCTCTCCATCCTTATCTTCCAGCTCAGGAGGCTGAACACCCTGGGGGAAGCTGGTCTGACTATTGAAGATGGAGGCAAAGAAGGCATTAAGTATCTCAGCCTTCTCCTCGTCCTTGGTTGCAATGTTCCCCCCTGCATCCAATAAGGGATGGAGATTCTCCATGGCTCTCTTTTTACTCTTGATGTATTTCTAAAAGCTTTTTTTGTTGTCCCTTATATTAAGGGCCAGGTTGAGTTCTAGCTGGGCTTTTGCCTTCCTAATTTTCTTTCTGTATAAACTAACAAGATCTCTGTACTCCAATGTTAGGTCCCAGTCTGATTTTTGATCCGGGAGGGGGTTCGTAATGATTCCGAGGGTGTGATTAAGACACAAACAAGGTCAGATGCCATTTACTATAGCTTTACTATTGTTACCTAAAAAGGATGCCAGTTGGCAATAGAGAAAAGGCAGAGGTATAGGAAAGGAGGAAAAGAGAAGCAGAAGCAGAAGATGATCAGAGGGATGGAGCACCTCTCCTATGAAAACAGACTGAGAGAGCTGTGGTTGTTCAGCCCGGAGAAGAGAAGGCTCCAGGGAGACCTCATAGCAGCCTACCAATATCTGAAGGGATTCTACAGGAGAGCCGGAGAGGGACTCCGTCAGGAAGTGTAGTGATAGGACAAGGGGTAATGGTTTTAAATTGGAAGAGGGGAGATTTAGATTAGATATTAGGAATAAATTCTTTACTGTGAGGGTGGTGAAGCACTGGAACAGGTTGCCCAGGGAAGTTGTGGATGCCCCATCCCTGGAAGTGTTCAAGGCCAGGCTGGATGGGGCCTTGAGCAACCTGCTCTAGTGGAGGTGTCCCTGCCCATGGCAGGGGGGTTGGAACTCGATGATCTTTGAGGTCCCTTCCAACTCTAACCATTCTATGATTCTATGATAAGCAGAATTACGGGGCACAGCAAGAGTATATCACCACCATGGTTGGTCCACACAACGGCTCAACGATCCTCTGGAATTCAACGGTGTCCCATTGATCCGCGATTCTCAGACCTTTGCAATGGTGAGGGGTTTCAATTGCAGTGGGGTACAACAGTAATTCATAGTCCCTGTTGACTTGCAGTTTGACTAATCAATGTGACAGTTACCTGTGCTCATCCAATCATCGTCTGACACGATCGCGACATGAGCCCCCCTCACCTCTGCCTCATGAGCAGTGCCGGGCCTTGCAAGGCAGGCAAGTTTTTGGGGTAAAAAGGGTACAGTTGTTTTGAGAACCAAGGACGTACCTCCTTTGTTATCACGTACACTGGCGACAGATCTTGCGGCAAGCGAGCTTTGAGACATCTTGTCTTTCTGTTGGTTTCTCACATCCAGTTTCCCGCATCCATCCCCTCCTCATCTCCCCTGACTATCCTTCCTGAAGAGTCTGTATCTTTCCATTCCAATACTCCTGTCATAGGAGCCATCCCACCATGTCTCCGTGATGCCAATAAGATCATAGCCCTGCAGGCATGCACATGTCTCTAACTCCTCCTGTTTATTCCCCATGCTATGTGCAGTTGCATAGAGGCACTTAAGTTGTGCCCCTAATAAAGCTGACTTACTGGCTGGAGTGGCTGGAATTCCTTTGTGCTGCACTCCAGGTGCCCTCCTGCTGACCTGTGATCCTTCTCCAGGCTCTGGGCATCTATTGCTGGCACTGGCATCAAACAGGTAGGAGAAGGATGGATTGAGGTTCCCCTTCCCTGGCAACTCTAGTTTAAAGCCTTCTTCACCAGCTTGGCAAGCCTATGACCGAAGATGCTCTTTCCCGTCTCTGACAGATGGGCCCCATCAGCCCCTAGTAGACCTGGTTTCTCAAAGTGAGTCCCATGGCCTAAGTAGCTGAACCCCTGGCTGTGGCACCAGTCCTATAACCATTTCTTGATTTGACAGATTCAACTGGCCCTTTCAAACCTTTTCCCTTTGCTTGAGAGGATTGATGAAAAAACTACCTGTGGATGGGAAACTATGTTTATTTTCTTCCTTGTTGCATAGGCACAGAAATATTGCTTAAACTTAAAATGTTCACTGTTAGGCAGAAAGGAAGTATGCAAAATGTCAACACAAACATGAATGAAATGTGAATTAGATGAATATCAAGGGTTTAAGAAACACTCTACAATTTGTGTTACTTCAGTAACATTGCCAAATCCTACAGCTCAAGCATCATGAGACAGATAAAGAAGAGAAAAAATCAGTACTATTGGGGTTTTTTTTTGGTGCCTTTTAATTCTTTTTTTTCCTGATTCCTGATTTTCAAGTTCTTAGCAGGAAAAGCCGCCTGCTCCTTCATTTGCATGTGCATACACTTCAGGTGGAAAATGCACACAAAGCATAGACACAGAATCCAGGGCTCCTGTCCCCTTTTCTTACTGACAGAAAAGACACTCTGCCAAGCTCTCTTCCCTTCTCCCGCATCTCAGCTTCTTTCATGTTCTCCTGCCCTGGACAATGCCATCATATGCTTTCCAGCTCACACAAGTAAACCCAGTTTCTTCTTCTGTATTGATCCAAATACATCCTTATCTTTTTGTTGTTATTGCCTCCTTTCACTGCCTGAGATGTTCCCTGTACTCCTCTACTTGCTTTCTCGATTACTTCCTGTTCCCTATAACACAGAAAGGACATGGACCGGCTGGAACAGGTGCAGCGGAGGGCCACGAAGATGATCAGAGGGATGGAGCACCTCTCCTATGAAGACAGACTGAGGGAGCTGGGACTGTTCAGCCTGGAGAAGAGAAGGCTCCGGGGAGACCTCATAGCAGCCTTCCAATACCTGAAGGGTGCCTATGGAAGAGCTGGAGAAGGACTCTTTGACAGGAAGTGTAATGATAGGACAAGGGGAAATGGTTTTAAATTGGAAGAAAAAAGATTCAGATTAGATATCAGGAAGAAATTTTTTACTATGAGGGTGGTGAGACACTGGAACAGGTTGCCCAGGGAAGTTGTGGATGCCCCATCCCTGAAGGTGTTCAAGGCCAGGCTGGATGGGGCCTTGAGCAACCTGCTCTAGTGGGAGGTGTCCCTGCCCATGGCAGGGGGGTTGGAACTCGATGATCTTTGAGGTCCCTTCCAACCCTAACCATTCTATGATTCTATGATTATTCCTCTTTTCCTTGATCTTCTGACCATGGTGATCTGTCCTTTGTTTTTCTGCTTCCTTGTTCCTTTCTCTTTTCATACTTTTAAACTGTACTCCTACTTCTGCATTCCTGCCCCAGCACTTTCACTTTTATCTCATTTTTAAAGCTGCTCTGTTTAAATGCCCTTTTTTTTTTTTTTGCAAGATTCCTAACCAGCAGAGGTTTTATGACTCACTCAACCACTGAGAAGACTTACTATTCTTGTATTTTGCATTCTAGCAAATAGCATTTAAATTAGGCCAAAACTTACCTTCCTTCTGCCCTCAGTATTTGGTGGAGATTTTTTCAATGCTTAAGTTGGGATGCTATACGTAAGTAAATCTTACTACCACCAGCTTAAATTAAATAACAAATAAAAAATCTTTTCTATATCGTCCCTTTTTCTACTCCTTTGTGTACTGCCAGGAATGTTCATAGCAAGCTACTTGCTACTGGCCATGTAAGAGACTGAAGCCTGTTCTAATGATATCCACTGAGCATCTCAAAAATTTGCTATTAAAATGTTAGCAAGCCTTTGTCAGCCAGTGCCCAAAGAAAACGTTAATGGGCTTCTTCAGTTTCAAAATAAAGGACCATGAAGACTTAAAAAAGTTTCTGCTGCCATAAGGATTTTGAATCAGATGATGATAAATTATCCTTATATATAGCTTCAGCCCTCTTACTGGAAGTTATTTGGACTGAAATACTTAACAGCTGTGGGTTTTTTAAAGAGGTTTTTTTTTTTTTCTCAGGTCTAATTAATATGTTAAACATATGCAGAATCAACACCTGTTGCTTTTCACAGCTTCAATAGGATTATGCAGTGCAGAATGCTGTGAAAAATCTTACATGAATGGGTGCCTAAATGTGAGGTTGCACTAATTAACAATCTAGTTAAGACAAAAATAATAAATCAAAGAGGCTGCCTTACCCTGGATAAACTGTAATTTGTGACAGAGACAGGCCATCAGACCAGTGAAAAAGTTAATTTTCTCTTTGATGTTGATTTCCCCCCTCCAAATGGACAAAATAGCTTCCCCCACCCCATCATTTCTCCCCTCCTGCGTATTCAGGAGCAATAGTGGCGGATGAAAATCTGCAGAAAATTTGATAGGTAAGGAACCTTCATCATTTTTTATTTAAACTTTTGTGATTCTTTGCCCATATTTAATGAGAGAACAAAACAGGGGAAAAGCTCCAAAAACAGATCCCAAAATGTCCTTTACTCTCACAGGGTGAAGAGGACTCATACCAGTTATAGCCATGATATTTTAAGGGACTTCATTCTGTGGCATGCTTTGGTTTTTCTTTTTTGTGTGGGGAGCTCCCACAAATCTAAGTGGTAGTTAAGGCTAAATGCATACTTGCTACTTTACATTTCACCA
>QJSC01018106.1:0-14784 GCA_003697955.1 Calidris pygmaea | reverse complement strand
CATGAATGTGAGACATGCGCTGCAATCAAGCAAGCCAAGCGATGAAAGCCTCTTTGGTATGGAGGACGATGGCTGAAATACAAATATGGGGAGGCCTGGCAGATCGATTATATCACACTCCCATAAACCTGTCAAGGCAAGCGCCATGTGCTCACAATGGTGGAAGCAACCACTGGATGGCTGGAAACATACCCTGTGCCCCATGCCACCGCCTGGAACACCATCCTGGGCCTTGAAAAGGAAGTCCTGTGGCGACATGGCACCCCAGGGAGAATTGAGTCGGACAACGGGACTCGTTTCCGAAAGAGTCTCATTGACACCTGGGCCAAAGAGCATGGTATTGAATGGGTCTACCACATTCCCTATCATGCACCAGCCTCTGGGAAGACAGAACGGTACAATGGACTGTTAAAAACTGCACTGAGAGCAATGGGTGGTGGGACTTTAAAACATTGGGATACACATTTAGCAAAGGCTACCTGGCTAGTTAACACCAGGGGATCTACCAACCGAGCTGGCCCTGCCCAATCTAAACCCCCACGTACTGTGGAGGGAGATAGAGTCCCCGTAGTGCACATGAAGAATATGTTGGGAAGACAGTCTGGGTCAGTCCTGCCTCAGGCAAAGGCAAACCCATCCGTGGGATTGCCTTTGCTCAAGGACCCGGGTGCACTTGGTGGGTGATGCGGAAGGATGGGGAAGTGCAGTGTGTACCACACGGGGACCTGATTTTGGACGAGAATAGCCAATGAATGAAACTGTGTGATGTTAATTGCTAAATGACCCTGCCACTGTACATCTCATTTTGGTGACTGCTATTGGTTGTACTATAGTAAAACCACCCGAACTAATGGCAAATGGACTCTAATGAAAAACGGAGTAAAGTGAAGCAGTGAAGGGACCAGAACTGACCTCAGCAGCTGGCGCCCAGCAATTTCAATGAGACCAACATCTTCACCCCATGGACCATGGACATGAGCTGCATCGGATACATCAGCCACAACGCCCCCCAAAAAAATACAACATGCGACAGTCCAGCCCCACGTACACCATCTTGCATGCCCTGAGAGACTGTTCTAACAGATGGAGCTTGAAGTCATGGGTTAAATGAATTCAACAGACGTTTTAGAGTGATGGCCCATAGACTAAGGACATTATACCTGTATGGATATATATATATGTCAGGAGAAACTGATAGCATTTAATTGAAAACTGTAGGATCTGGGCATGGCATGAAATGGTATGGAATAAGGGGTGGATGATGTCCTGGTTCTGGCGGGGATAGGGTTAATTCTCCCCAGGACCTAGCAGGGACACACAGTTGGGGGCGTCCAGGGTTCGGTCGGCAAGTGGTGGCAAGTGGTGGTATCCTAATCGTGGTTGTATATTCCTCTGTCAGTGTTATTGTTGTTGTTGTTTGTTGTTTCCTTTGCTGTTCTGTTAAATTGCCTTTGTCTCAACCCACGAGTTTTGCCTTTTTCTTCCCATTCTCCCCTCCTGGCCGTGGTGGCGGTGGAGGCTCTGGTCTGCATGAGCGGCTGCCACATGGTCCTTTATTGCCATCTGAGGCCAAACCACGACACCTATTCATTTAAAAAGGGTAAAAAGGAGGACCCTGGAAACTACTGACCAGTCAGCTTCACCTTTGTGCCCAGTAAGATCATGGAGCAGATCCTCCTGGAAGAGAGGTTGAAGCATATGGAACACAGGGAGGTGATTAGACAGCCAATAGGGCTTCACCAAGGCCTCTGATAGAGTTTTCCACAACATTCTTGCCTCTCAATCAGAGAGATATGGATTTGATGGATGGACTGCTGGACGCGTAAGGAATTGGCTGGATGGCCACATCCAAAGCTGCTGTCCACCCACTGAGAATTTGAAGAGCTTGCATTAAATTTGATTTACAGTCAGTTCATGACCCTCTTCTCCAGCTCATCTCATCTTGGGCCTACTATTTCAATGGTGATATTTCATGTCTTTGCTCTAGAAGCATTGAAGTGTTCAGATAGGAAGTTTTGAAAACCGTTTCATTGCTTAATCTTGAATCTCTGAATTATACAGGAATCTGTATCTTTGTTGATATAGATGGGTGTCATGGTTTAGCCCCAGCCAGCAACCAGAAGAAAAAGACAAAGCTCATGAGTTTAGATAAAGGCAGTTTAGCAGAACAGCAAAGGAAAGGGGAAAATAACAATAACACTGATAAAGGAATATAAAAACACAATTAATATACAACTGCTCACCGACTGCAACCCGGAAAGCCAGGTATCAAATGCCCCTTTGGCTAGTTTGGGTTAGCTGACCTGGCTGTGTTCTGTCCCAGCTGAGGGGCAACCTCATTGCTCTCTACAGCTTCCTGAGGAGGGGAAGTGGAGAGGGAGGTGCTGATCTCTTCTCCCTGGTATTCAGTGACAGGATGCATAGGAATGGTTCAAAGCTGTGCCAGGGGAAGTTCAGACTTGACATTAGGAAGCATTTCTTTACAGAGAGGGTGGACAAACATTGGAACAGGCTTCCTAGAGAGGTGGTTGATGCCCTATGCCTGTCAGTGTTTAAGAGGCATTTGGACAATGCCCTTAATAACATGCTTTACCTTTTGGTCATCCCTGAAGTGGTCAGGCAATTGGACTAGATGATCATTGTAGGTCCCTTTCAACTGGTCTCTTCTCCTCTCACTCAGCTGGTTAGACTATATTAAAAGTACTTGAGCAGATTTATTCATTGATGTGATCTAGTGAGAATGTGACATATTAGAGAAAGAAAGTTGTTTAGAAACTAGAATGAAAAGCTGTTTATTTACATTCATCTTAAGTAACTCAATTTTAAGAAAGTATAGATAACATTTTGGAGAAAACAAAAAATGTGTTAGAGACTTTCAGAAAGGCATTAATTCAGGAAAAGATTCCTGGAGAACTCAACATGTGATGATTTGGGACACAGAGTCCATGTCTTGCAAGTTATTTATTATCAAGTGTATATAGCCAAAGGACTGAAAATTTGGAAAGCTATGTAGAACTGAGTAGTTAATTTTGAACAAAATAATTTGGTGCATTGATTAACTTTGGAAATTATCCACAGACAATAGCATTGATTTAATTAATTAATAATTAATAGATTAAACCATATAGATCCTGATGCTTCTCTGTCATGCAGTAACTGTGTCTTCATGGATCTCAGCTGATAGCTGCAGATTTCATTGCATGAATGTTTTACAATTTTCTGTCTTAAAATGGAGAGTAATACCAACCTAATTTATAATGGGTTGCCCAGAGAAGTTGTGGATGCCCCATCCTTGGAAGTGTCCGAGACCAGGCTGGATGGGGCTTTGAGGAACCTGATCTAATGGGAGGTGTCCCTGCCCATGGCAGGGGAGTTAGAACTAGATGATCTTTAAGGTTCCTTCCAACCTAAACCATTCTATGATGGGGTTAGTTATTCATTAATTTTATAGAGCATTCAGTTCCTTGTGTAGGGGGTGCAAAATAAATGTAGAAGAGTTTATACTTCAGAAAAAATTTCTTTGGAGATTCTATTGAGAAATATATCATGGTAGTGATTGCCATTTGGGAGAGAGGAGGTTGGATCACAGCTCCCTAGTTGTTCTGAGCTCTTTAAAGTGAACAGCAGCAGATGGGAAAAAATAAAATGTGGATTTCCCTGGTTTAGCATCTCAATACGCTTCCTCTTTCTGACTCTCTTTTTTTTTCCTCAGGTTGGAGGTCACACAATGCTGCCTATTCGTTGGATGCCTCCAGAAAGTATCATGTACAGGAAGTTCACCACAGAAAGTGATGTCTGGAGCCTGGGAGTTGTATTATGGGAAATCTTTACCTATGGCAAACAGCCATGGTATCAGCTCTCAAACAATGAGGTGTGTGTTATATTTTCAAATTGCATAATGGAGGGTGGCATTTTAACTGATGGTATGGCTTATCTGGGTAAAGGACAATAGCAAATTTATTTAGTAAAAGCAATAAACCCGATATCATGTATTTATGGTGTTGTCGCAAACTTTGTGGTTGAAGTTGTTCTTTTTCTTCCTTTTCTCCCCAAGGTAGATAGAAGTTATTGAAGTAGGACTATACAAAGTTGGGCTGGAGCTTCTTCCTTTGTATAGGATAGTCTTCCCTGGGTGTTGAGAAAGACCATGAGGCAATAAAAAGGAGCTTACCTGTCTCCCAAACTGGCATTGGGTGATTTCAGTTATGTATCAGGAAATGTCATTGTCATGAAGTAGTTGTTCTAAAACATTCTTTAATAGATTGAAGGAATCTGGAGATCTCTTCAAATCTGGGAAATCAAAAGTAATCCCTTTCCAGAGATTAGCCATGGTGGTACTCATAAAGTGTAAGGAGGGAGGGAGAGGTGCTCTATGTGAGATGATTGAAACAGCTTACTTTTGAGACAAGGTGAGATCGATAGACAGGTAGGGTATTGTTTCCCTACCACCATTCCCTCATGAATGGAAGGGTTAACATAACATCACATTAGTCAAGGTATTGCTCCTTGACATCCTACATTATGGTGATTTTTCCAGATCATATCCCACTGCCCATACATCTACCTAGAAATGCAGCTCTTCTGCAGAGGTGGCCAGGTGACTGCCACTAGTGAGGCTGCTGTGGCTATTAGCAGCTAGCTCTTCCATTGGTGAGGCCTATGTAATCGGCATGGCTACACTGATCCTTTCCTTGTGTTTTCTCATAGGTGATTGAGTGCATCACTCAGGGTCGAGTGCTGCAGCGACCTCGCACATGCCCCAAGGAAGTATATGACTTGATGCTGGGCTGTTGGCAAAGGGAGCCTCACATGAGGCTCAACATAAAAGAAATCCATTCCCTCCTCCAGAACTTGGCTAAGGCATCTCCAGTTTACCTGGATATTTTAGGCTAAAACATCCCAGCATTTATTCTTATGGTCTGCGTGAATGAATGTGTTCAATTGCCACTGAACTCCATTAAAATGTGTTCTTAATTTTGACAGTATTAATGACAAAGATATGGAGAATCTTTCAAAGGGCAAGCAATGTGCACTTCTCCATCAAGAGACACAGTATTGACTTTTTGGGCATCACACTCACAGTTTCTATCCTTTTTCCTCTCTCTAATCAATTTGGCTTCTGCATTATTGTAACTGCATAGACAAAGGCCTTAAAAACTTGATCTGTTATATCAGCAGACTCTTCAGTTGGTCCACCACAACTAACAATGCCTTGTTGTTTTCATGCATTTGATATGGATTTAAAAAAGGGAAAAAGATATTTAACTCAAACTTTGTGATTTCTGCTGTACAGATGCTCTTTGTATTCACCTCAATTTTTTTGCTTCAGCTTGTGGGTGGAAAAAGACTAATGATCTCTACACGAAGCATATTTCTTGCAGAGACAAAGCTAGATGGAACAAAACCAACACTTATGTGATCCGCTATCTGAAGGAACTATGGGATCAGATGGCCTCCAACCCCACTAAAAAAACACTGAAACAATTTGATGGAAGGCAAAAGGTGGTTTAGCACCTTCCTTGGACTTTTCTGAGGAGTAAAGGGATTTTTCAAGATGCATGGCCAGCATTTTTCATTGCCAGATACAAGTCTATGGTAAAAGGGAAAAACATATTGTCTGTACTATAAACAATTATGTTACAAAATTATGAACAAAACACATGCCCTTATTTTGTCTTCTGGTAGGATATTGGCATGCCACTGGTATAAAATTATTCTCCAGCTAGCCTTTGGTAATAAAGGCCAAAGCTAGGCTTATTAATGTACAGGATTAATTTCAGGATCAAGTGTTTAAAGTAAGGATTTTGTTAAGATAGGGCAAGCTATTGATGCTGGGGCAGGTGTATCTTATATGGTGCTTGTCAAGCAGTATATTCCTTCCTTCTTCAATACTTTTTTTTTTTTTTAATTGTGCAAGTAAAACTGTGCATGGTATTTGTTGATTAATGCCCTTTGTGCAGAAATTAATCTCTCATCTTGTATTACACCCTTGTACTATCACATATATATATAAAAAACTCATATACCTAACTCATAATAGCATAACATATTTCATTAGAAGGGGCTAATGGAGGACACATTTACAATGCTACAGATACAACAGACTGATATTACATGAATAATCTAAAGCACAGACATCACCGGTTATGTTTGAGCCATGGTGGGGGATAGAGTGAGATCCCTGGACAAAATAAATAAGACTGAGATTATGGCTTACTATTCGGAGTGCAAAGAGCCTGAATTCAGCACTATATGTTGTGCTAGTCATTCTCAACATCCACTTTTAAAAAAAATATTTGCTTTTTATTGGATGGGCATTATACATGTACAGCATTTGCATGGTCACTGTGTTGATGACAAATGGATGGGTTTATATCTGTTGTTTTTCAAACTGAAAGTTGATAATTTCAAATTTAGAAGTAGGATTATTTTTAATATGAATTCTAACAAATAAAAACCCTACCTAGTCCTCAAGACTTTTGCCTCCCTCTGTGAGGGGGAATTGCTACAAAAAAGTGATCTTTTTTTTCTTTTTCTCTTTTTGTTTTTTTTTCTTATTGACATGAGCCAGATCAAAATAGTCCTTCATATTTGTGTTGGGAGTACTGTATCTTTCTTTATTCCATAATTCATTGTGCTACTTTCACTAACGTTACTATAGACAGGCATTAACACCCTTCACCACAATGTACAGCGGTAACTGTAGTGGGAGGGTAATTTGGGGGGACTGATGGGCAACATTTTAGCATTTTAGGAAAAGATGATTTTCAGAGACAGCTGTATAATACTCTGAAAAGTAGACCTATTTAAAGTGCCCACAGTTACCCCTAAAAACAAAGCATCTTGGCCAAAGCGTATCATATTTTTATATCACGTTAAATCAGAGGGTGGTTACTAAGGATATCTATTTTCCAATTTTGAGCAACCAGCAACAAATAAACCATATATATCCTAGTAAAAAAGGTTAGATACTTGTATCTCTCCATGTTTTTCTTTCTTTTGAAGATCTTTCACTGATTATGTTCTGCCACCTAGTGATATAATAAAGGGAAAATGCAAGCACCACGTGCTCTTCGAAATCAAAGCAAAAGTGTTCAAGAATAAAAAGGGTATGTCATTCTGGGCTCTGCTGCGATGTTATTACAGTAGTAAAAGTAGAAAAAAGATAGAGCTGATTCCTGATTTTCTGGTTCCCAGTAAATTTAACACAGGACTGGGAAGGAGAATCAGGACTGAGCCAATTAGCATGCATCTTAACGCAACAGTAGACTAGAAGCAAGAGATTTATAGGTTGGCTTATAGCTTTTATTATATATGCAATCATTATATTAGCTACTGATCAATCATCACCACAGGATACCATTAGCCTTCTTTTGCTGCAAGGGCACATTGCTGGCTCATGTTCAATCTGGTGTCCACCAGAACCCTCAGGGCCTTTTCTGCCAAGCTTCTTTCCAGATGGGTGGAAATCCTATTGTATAGGATGCCCCCATCCTATATTGGTGACTGGACCCAGTATTGACCCCTAGGGTATACTGCTATTCACTGGCCTCCAACTAGATTTTGTTCCACTGATCACCACCCTCTGGGCCCGGTCATCCATCCAGCTTTTGATCTACTTCACTGTCTGCTTATCCAGCCCATACGTTAACAGCTTCTCTATGAGGATCTTATGGGATGATACACTGTCAAAAGCCTTTGAAGTCCAGGTAGATAATATCTATTGCTCTCCCCTCATCTACAGGGACAGTCATTTCATCATAGAAGGTTATCAAGCTGGTCAAGCATGACTTCCCCTTGGTGAATCCATGCTGATTACTGCTGATAGCTTTCTTGTCCTTCCTGTGCCTGGAAATGGTTTCCAGCATTAGCTGCTCTATCACGTTCCCAGAGATCGAGGTGAGACTGACCGGCCTGTAGTTCCCCGCATCCTCCTTCTTGTCCTTCTTGAAGTGACATTTGCTTTCCTCCAGTCACGGAATCACGGAATTGTCAGAGTTGGAAGGGACCTCTAGAGATCATCTGGTCCAACTCCCCTGCTAAAGCAGGAACGCCTAGAGCACATTACTCAGGACTGCATCCAGGCGGGCCTTGAAGATCTCCAGAGAAGGGGACTCCACGACCTCCCTGGGCAGCTTGTTCCAGGGCTCCGTCACCCTCTCCGTAAAAAAGTTTTTTCTCATATTTGAATGGAACTTTCTATGTTCTAGCTTGAGCCCGTTGCCCATTGTCCTATCGCTGGAAACCACTGAAAAGAGTCCGGCTCCAACATCCTTCAACTCACCCTTTAGATACTTATAAACATAAATAAGGTCTCCCCTCAGTCTTCGCTTGTCCAGGCTACAGAATCCCAGCTCCTTGAGCCTTTCCTCGTAAGGGAGGTGCTCCAATCCCTTAATCATCTTTGTTGCCCTATGCTGGTCTCACTCCAGTAGTTCCCTGTCCCTTTTGAACTGGGGGGCCCAGAACTGGACACAGTATTCTAGTTGTGGCCTCACCAGTGCAGAGTAGAGAGGGAGAATGACCTCCCTTGACCTGCTGGCCACACTCTTTCCTATGCAGCCCAGGATTCCATTGGCCCTCTTGGCAACAACCAGTTGCGAATATTGATGAAAGATTTTCAAGGGTGGTCTTGCAATGATATCAGCCAGATTCCTCAGCACTCATGGGTGCATCCTATCAAGGACCATGGACTTATGTATGTTCAGTTTGCTTAAGCATTCCCTGACCTGGTCCTGTTTCACCAAGACTACATCTGCCTTGCTCCACCAAGGTGCCTAGGACTCGTGAAAGCCAGTCTTGCTAGTAAAGACTGAACAAGGCATTCAGGACTTCAGCCTTTTCCATGTCCTGTGTAACCAGGACATGTAATATTAGAGAAGCCTTTCTTGTCATTTTTGACATCCCTGGCCAGACTGAATTCATTCAGCCTTTAACTTTCTTGATTCATCTCTGGATGATCAGACAATGTCTCTGTATTCCTCCTAGGTTGCCTGTTCCTATGATGTTCCTTTCTACGATTCAGAGATTGGACTGCCCTTGAACACTTCCAGGGATGGAACATCCACAACTTCCCTGGGCAACCTGTTCCAGTGTCTCACCACCCTCAGAATAAAGAATTTCTTCCTAATATTTAATCTAAATATACCATCTTTCAGTTTAAAAATGTTGCCCCTCATCCTATCGCTACACTCCCTGATAAAGAGGTGCAAATCCATTCCCTCCTACCTTTGATACCTCATTTCCCAGGCATGCTTCTGATCTTGTCTCTATCATCCTGAATGCTGCCCAGAATTTGCAGATTCCTAGCACATCCTCCTTGAATCATAGAATGGTTTGGGTTGGAAGGGACCTTAAAGATCATCTAGTTCCAAGCCCCCTGCCATGAGCAGGGACACCTCCCACTAGACCATGTTGCTCAAAGCCCCATCCAGCCTGGCCTTGAACACATCCAGGGATGGGGCAGCCACAGCTTCCCTGGGCAACATGTTCCAGTGTCTCACCACCCTCACAGTAAAGAATTTCTTTCTAGTATCTAATCTAAATCTCCTTTCGGTTTAAAACCGTTGCCCCTTGTCATTTCACTACACTTCCTGACAAAAAGTCCCTCTCTGGCTCTCCTATAGGATCCCTTCAGATATTGAAAGGCCGCTATAAGGTCTCCCCGAAACCTTCTCTTCTCCAGGCTGAACAACCCCAGCTCTCTCAGCCTGTCTTCATAGGAGAGGTGCTCCAGCCCTCAGATTATCTTCATGGCCCTCCTCTGGAGCCATTCCAGCAGGTCCATGTCCTTCCTGTGTTGAGGACTCCAGAGCTGGACACAGAACTCCAGGTGGGGTCTCACCAGAGCGGAGTAGAGGGATAGAACCACCTCCCTCAACCTGCTGCCAAGCTTCTTTTCATAGAATCATAAAATCATAGAATCGTCTAGGTTGGAAGGGACCTTAAAGATCATCTAGTCCAACCATCAACCTAACTCTGACAAAATAATAAATAAGAAATAGGAAATAAAAATTACTAAACCATATTCCTGAGGACCATGTCTACTCGTCTTTTGAACACCTCCAGGGATGGTGCACCAACACCTGGGCAGCCTATTCCAATGCTTGATAACCCTTTCCGTGAAGAAATGTTTCCTAATATCCAATCTAAACCTCCCCGGCACAACTTGAGGCCGTTTCCCCTTGTCCTATCTCCTGTGACTTGGGAGACGAGACGGACCCCCACCTCTCTACACCCCACCTTCAGGTAGTTATAGAGCACGATAAGGTCTCCCCTCAGCCTCCTCTTCTCCACACTGAACACCCCAGCTCCCTCAGCCTCTCTTCATAAGACTTACTCTCCAGACCCCTCACCATCTTTGTTGCCCTTCTCTGGACCCGCTCCAGCACCTCAATATCTTTTTTGTGGTAAGGGGCCCAAAACTGGACACAGCCCTCGAGGTGAGGCCTCACCAGTGCCCAGTACAGGGGGACAATCACCTCTCGGGTCCTGCTCACCATGCTGTTCCTGATACAGGCCAGGATACCATTGGCCTTCTTGGCCACCTGGGCACACTGCTGGCTCATGTTCAGCCGACAGTCGACCAACACCCCCAGGTCCTTTTCTGCTAGGCAGCTCTCCAGCCACTCTTCCCCAAGCCTGTAGCGCTGCATGGGGTTGTTGTGACCAAAGTGCAGGACCCAGCACTTGGCCTTGTTGAACCTCATCCGATTGGCCTCAGCCCATCGATCCAGCATGTCCAGATCTCTCTGCAAAGCCTCTCTACCCTCCAGCAGGTTGACACTGCCACCCAGCTTGGTGTCGTCTGCGAACTTACTGAGGGTGCACTCAATCCCCTCGTCCAGATCATTGATAAAGATGTTAAAGAGAACGGGTCCCAGTACCGAGCCCTGGGGGACACCACTTGTGACCAGCCGCCAACTGGATTTGACTCCATCACCACCACTCTCTGGGCCCGGCCCTCCAGCCAGTTTTTAACCCAGTGGAGAGTATTCCCATCCAAGCCATGGGCAGCCAGTTTCTCCAGGAGGATACTGTGGGAGACTGTATCAAAGGCCTTGCTGAAGTCCAGGTAAACAACATCCACAGCCTTTCCCTCATCCACCAAGCGGGTCACCTTGTCACAGAAGGAGATCAGGTTTGTCAAGCAGGACCTGCCTTTCATGAACCCATGCTGGCTGGGCCTGATTGCCTGGTTGTTCTTCATGTGCTGCATAATGGCACTCAGGATGATCTGTTCCATGATCTTCCCAGGCACCGAGGTCAGACTGACAGGCCTGTAGTTCTCTGGATCATCCTTCCAACCCTTCTTGTGGATGGGCGTCACATTTGCTAGACACCAGTCGGCTGGGACCTCCCCAGTTTGCCAGGACTGCTGGTAAATGATGGAGAGTGGCTCCTCAAGCACTTCTGCCAGCTCCCTCAGTGCCCTCGGGTGGATCTCATCTGGGCCCATAGACTTGTTTGCATTTAGGTGTTGGAGCAGGTCCCTCACCGCTTCCCTTTGGATTACAGGGGCTTCATTCTGCTCCCTGCCCTTATCTGCTGGCTCAGGGGTCTGGGTACTCGGGGAACACCCTACTCCACTACCAAAGACTGAGGCAAAAAAGGCATTCAGTACCTCAGCCTTCTCCTCATCCTTTGTCACTACGTTACCTCCCATATCCAATAGTGGATGGAGGCTGTCCCGAGTCCTCCTCTTGCTGGTAATATATTTATAGAAATTCTTTTTGTTGTTTTTAACATCCAAGGCCAGGTTCAGTTCAAGCTGGGCTTTCGCCTTTCTAATCTTTTCCCTACATAACTTTGCTACACCTTTGTAATCTTCCTGTGTGGCCTGCCCCTTTTTCCAAAGGCCATAAACTCTCCTTTTTTCCCTGAGCTGTGACCCTATCTCTTTGTTTAGCGCAGCCCGTCTTTTCCCTCAATGGCTCACTTTACTGTGCACAGGGACAGCCTGTGCCTGTGCTTTTAAGACTTCTTCCTTGAAAAACGTCCAGCCTTCCTGGACTCCTTTTCCCTTCAGGGCTGCCTCCCAAGGGACTCTGTCAAGCAGGCTCTTGAAAAGACCAAAGTCTGCCCTCCGGAAGTCCATGATGGCAGTCCTGCTGGTTCCCCTTCTCGCCTCCCTGAGAATCGAAAACTTTATCATTTTGTGGTCACTTTGCCCCAGACGGCCTCCAACTGTCACATCCCCCACAAGTCCTTCTCTTTACAAACACCAGATCTAGCAGTGCTCCACCCCTAGTTGGCTCCCTCACCAGCTGTGTCAGGAAGTTATCCCCAACACACTCCAGGAACCTTCTAGACTGTTCCCTCTCAGCTGTATTGTGTTCCCAGCTGATATCTGGTAGGTTGAAGTCTCCCACCAGGACAAGGGCAAGTGATCTTGAGATCTCTGCCAGCTGCTTATAGAACATTCCATCTACCTCTACATCCTGGTTTGGTGGTCTGTAGCAGACTCCCACCACAATATTGGCCTGACTGGCCCTCCCCCTGATTCTTACCCATAGGCACTCAACTCTACCATTGCCCTCAATTAGTTCTAGACATTCATAATCCTCCCTAACATACAGGGCCACCCCTCCTCCTCTTCTTCCTTGCCTGTCCCTTCTGAAGAGCTTGTATCCATCCATTGCAGCAGTCCAGTCATGCGATTCATCCCACCACGTTTCCGTGATGGCAACTACATCGTAGCTTTCCTGCTGCACAATGGCCTCCAGCTCCTCCTGTTTGTTGCCCATGCTGCATGCATTTGTGTAGATGCACTTCAGCTGGGCTCGTTGTCCTGCCACTTTTTTGGGGGGATGAACCCTATTTCCCACCTGGCCATGCTCAGTCTCTTCTGTAGTTGCCGCCCTATTACTACTTCTTATGTCTTCACTACCATATGTATCACCATCCCCTACTGCCACTGAGATGGCAGGCTGAAGGCTCTCCTTAGGCTTATTTCTACTGGACCTGTGTTTAACCCCCTCCCACTTTGAGCCTAGTTTAAAGCCCTATCAACAAGCCCTGCCAACTCACATGCCAGTATCTTTCTCCCCCTCTGAGACAGGTGTACTCCGTCTGTTGCTAGCAGACCTGGTGCCATATAAAGTTCTCTGAGATCAAAAAACCCAAAATTTCGTTGGTGGCACCAGTTTGAGCCACTTGTTAATTGTGCATGTCTTCTTATTTTTTTCAGTATTCCTACCTGCAACTAAGGGTATTGATGAAAAAAATTCTGTGCCTCCGATCCCTCAACCAGTTTCCCCAGTGTCATAAAGTCCTTTTTGATTGTTTTTAAATTTCCGGTATTGACCTCGTTGTCCTTTCACACTCTCTTATGGACCTTAGTCTATTCACTTCCTCCCTCAGTTCAGTCACCATGTTAAGCAGATCATTGATCTGCTCACACCTAACGCAGGTGTTGTCTCTACCATCCTTCATTGCCAGGCTCCAACACTCCCTGCAGCCAATTGTCTAGGTGCCTGCATGTTTGTGTGCGGCCTCTGTTTGGGTACCCACAGTTTTTTTAATAACCTTTGGCCGAGTTCCAACCATTATTCGATCTGATCTCTTCAGGCAAGTACCTCGGTTTGTGTTTTGTGGCTTTTTTTTTTTTTTTGTTGGTGGGGGTTTTTTTATTATTATTTTTTTATTATTTTAGCCTGCCTGACCTGTTATACTCTGCTCGCTTCTCACTTCCCGAATGTTTTCCTTCTATTCAGAGCAGCCCACGTACTGTCCTCTTACACTCCCCTGTCGCATGCCACACACTAGATCAGCCTAGATCATCGGCGGCGGCTACTGCCGCCACCTTGCCGACCGCCCGAGTGTCCGCTCTGACCGCCCTTAAATCTCCACGGTCGCGCCCCCTCTGCGCCTGATTGGCTGCCGCAGACTTCCGGGTTCCGGCTGGGGCTGTGAGTGGGGGGTCCCTGAGCTCAGAAACCCCTCCGTACAGCGCGATCCAACCCTCCCCACGAGCTCACCTCAGTTCTCGTCGCCGGTGCTGCCGCCTCGCCGACCAGTAGCCCAGGATACAGTTGGCTTTCTGGGCTGCGAGTGCGCATTGCCGGCTCATGTTGAGCTTCTCATCCACCAACACCCCCAAGTCCTTCTCCTCAGGGCTGCTCTCAATCCATTCTCTGCCCAACCTGTATTTGTGCTTGGGATTGCCATGACCCAGGTGGAGGACTCTGCACTTGGCCTGGCTGAACTTCATGAGGTTTGCTTGGGCCCACCTCTCAAGCCTGTCCAGGTCCTTCTGGATGGTATCCCTTCCCTCCAGTGTGTCGAATGTACCACACAGCTTGGTGTCATCGGCAAACTTGCTGAGGGTGCACTCAATCCCACTGTCCATGTCTCCGACAAAGATGTTAAACAGCACCAGGCCCAATACTGACTACTGAGGAATGCCACCTCACTGGTTTCCACTTGGACATCGAGCCATTAACCGCAAGCGTTTGAGTGCAGCCATCCAGCCAGTTCCTTATCCACCAAGTGGTCCATATATCGAATCCATGTCTTTTCAATTTAGCGACCAGGATGTTGTGCAGAACAGTGTCAAACGCTTTGCATACATCCAAGTAAGTGACGTCTGTTGCTCTCCCATTATCTACCAATGCTGTAACCCCATCGTAGAAGGCCACCGTATTTGTCAGGTATGACTTGCTCTTGGTGAAGCCATGTTGACTGTCACCAATCACCTCCTTATTTTACATGTGCCTTAGCAGAGATTCCAGGAAGATCTGCTCCATGATCTTTCCAGGCACAGAGGTGAGACTGATCGACTTG
>QJSC01018105.1:0-14805 GCA_003697955.1 Calidris pygmaea | reverse complement strand
GGGGTGGATGTATAGGGTGCACGGGGTGGACATATGGACACGCAGGGTGCATGGGGCGGACACACGGACAACCAAGGTGCCTGGGTTGGACACCCAGGGAGTATAGGGTGGATGTACAGGGTGTGTGGGATGGACGCACGGACACGCAGGGACCACGGGGTGCACACACAGCATGTGTGGGATGGACTCACGGAAACGCAGGGACCATGGGGTTGCACACACAGCATGTGTGGGATGGACCGACGGACACCCAGGGATCATGGGGTGCACACACAACGTGTGTGGGATGGACTCAAGGACATGCAGGGACCATGGGGTGCACACGCAGGGTGCATGGGATGGACACATGGGCACCCAGGGTGCATGGGGTGGGGGTGCAGGGCACGCAGGGTGCATGGAGGGGGGGACACACGGACACCCAGGGTGCACGGCACAGACGCACGGACACGCAAGGCGCAGACAGACAGGCAGACAGGCGGTACGGACTCAGTGGCCAGCAGCTTGGCTGTGAGCCGGTTCTCCTTGACGGCCGCCAGCAGCCAGCGCTGGCAGAAGAGGTAGGCGCAGGCCACAAGCCCACAGACGGCCCTGCAGAGGAGAGGGCAGGGTACAGGCAGGGCACAGGCAGGGGTACAGGCAGGGCACGGGCAGGGGTACAGGCAGGAGCAAGGGCAGGGCCCCCCTTACCCTAAAATTGCAAAAAAGAAGGTCTCCAGGAGGTCAAAAGGGAAATCAATCTTGAGGTCGCTCTTAAAAACAGCAGCGATGGTTTCTGGTGGGGGAAAGCAGAGAAATGAGTGCATGGTTTTGGGGGTGGGAACCCCAAAAATGCTATGCAGCCCTCCCCTCCCCACACCCCGAGAGGAAGGGGGAAGGGGGGGGTCGCATCCTGCCCGCCCTGTCTTGCCTTGTTCACTGTTGAAGACGGCGAGGAGGCGAAACATGAAGGCGCCGCAAGTGGCGGCGAAAAAGCCGCGCCAGTAATCCCGCACGGCGAAGTGGGAGGACATCACCTCGATGCTGAAAAGCACCCCTGGGAAAATGGGGAGGGGGACACACGACAGACGGTTAGAGGGGCTTTGGGGGGGTCCTCAGGATAGGACGGGGGGGGAAGTCCTCACCGCTGATGGGCGCCCCAAAAACCGTGGCCACCCCAACGGCTTGTGCTGCCACCAGCATCTCGTTCTGCTTGAACTTGTTCTGCGAGGAGAGGGTGTCACCATAACCTCCGTTTTTTTTTGGGGGGTGGGGGGGTGGGGTGTAAAATGAAATCCCCCCTAATTTGGGGTGAAGAATGCACCCCCCTCTTAATTTTCTGGGGGGGAGAAGCAACCCCACCTCGTACTCCCTAGTGACTGAGGTCCGCATCTTCCCCAGATACGCCGCAGCCATGGCGGAAAGGTGGACGAAGGGACCCTGGGTGCCGAGAAGGGGGGGACACAGCGCTGAGTGTGTGTCCCCCCCCAACACCACCACCATCAACCCAGCACCGACCCAAACTAGTGGTGACGCTGGGAACTGGCGGGGGGGGGTGGATTCCTCACCACTTTGCCCAGGAAAACGGTGCTGCCACACATCAGGGTGCAGGTCAACCCCACCACCTTGGCTCCGAAGTTCTGGATGGCCAGGTAGTCCTCCAGCACCACGCCCGTCAGGATGGTCTTCAGCTCCGGGATGCCAGACCCTGGAAAGGGGGGGATATACAAATTTTAGGAGTTCCCCCCCTACTGGGTGAGGAGTTTGGGGGAGTTGGGAATGTTGGGGTGCAGCCAGCTCACCTCCTGAGTGTGGGGTGATGCTTTGGGAGAAGCCGGTGGAGAAGGCTGCCAGCGCCATGGGGTACATGGTCCACGAGAGGTACTTGAGCACCAAAATGTCACCAACTTCTTGGTAAAGCCAGCGGTGGGCTGGAGAAGAAGCATTGGGAAGGGAGATGCCCCCCCCCTCAAAAAGACACCTCCCCCCCCCCCCCTGTGGTGAACCCCCAAACACCAGCTGAAGCCCCCCGTGGGAGCCCCTCGGTTACCCTCGAACAGCCTGAAGACAAGAAGATCCATCATGAAGCTGATGGTGGCCATGAGGACCCCCAGGACGAAGAGGAAATACCAATCCTCCCCGACACGGAAAAGCTGCCGCTTCACCCATTCCAGGCACCCTGCAGGGAGGGGGGGGGACAACAGGATGATGACCCCTGCAAAAAACACCCCTATACCCTAAGGTCCCCCCCACTTTGGGTGAGGGTCTCACCTCGGAGCCTCCTCCGGGCTTTGGGGCAGGGTCTCCAGCTCTGCTCCGACACCAGCACCCTCTCCTCCTCCTGCAGCCCCCCGGGGACTGGGCGCTCCATCCCGGGGATGTGTTGGGGGGCAGGACCCCCCCCTTTTTTCAGCACCCCCTCACCGGTCCTCCCGCCTCAGCCTCTGCCGCCAGACTGAGTTTGCAAACGAGCTCATTAAAAACGACCTTGACGAAGCCAACGGACCCGCTCGGGCCGGAGCGAGCCGGGTTTCCCCCCCCCCCGCCTCCCGCTACCTCCAAGCTCCCAATCCTCAAATACAACCCAGGACGGGGAGTATTTAATAACTAATTTAATTAATTCTCATTATTATTCCTTAATAATAGGCAGGAACGCCGGCATCGCATTCCACGGCGTTAAGGAGGGGGGGACGGAGAGGGGAAAAATTTCCACCGTCTCCAGCGCAAGACCTAAATTTAGCCCGTTTTACGAGAGGTCTGGCAGGCGGCCGGGAGCCTTAACGAGGCTTTAAAAAGCTCGTCAAGCTGCCCCCCCCTGAAATAACAGGTCCCGCTTCGCCTTGGCGAGGAGGAGAACCAGGAAGGGGGGGGACACTTTGCTTTCCCTCCCCGGCGGGAGCTGGGGGTCGGAGGTGAGGGGGGAAGAGGTGGAAGAAAGGGAAATCCTCGGCTGCTTTCCCATCGGAGCGCAGCTTTCCCCGGCCGGCGTCGCCCGCCGACACCATGGAGCTTTTCGGGAGCTTCGTCCGGCCCCGTGGCGAGACTTTGGGGTTCCCAGGTGAGGTTTTTTTTTTTTGGGGGGGGAGGGGGTGTCACCCCATTTTTAGGGCTGGGATTTCTCCTCTTCCCCTAAGCCGGCACGTCCCTGTCCTGGAGGGTTTGGGCAAGAGTTGGGAGCGGTGGGAGACCGGAGACTCTCCGGTGGGAGTTTGGGGGGACCCCTGCTGAACCATGGCTGTGACCCCCCCCATCTCTCCGGCAGCTCGGCCCGGCAACACCGGGACGGTGAAGACCTTGGGCAACACCTATCAGTTCACGGTGGACGTCTGTGATTTCGCCCCTGAAGACATCATCGTCACCACTTCCAACAACCAAATCGAGGTGCACGCCGAGAAGGTGGGTGCTCATCCCCAAAAATCCTCAACCAGGGGACCCCCCACAACTTCCTAAAAGCCCCGGCCATAACTGGGCTTTAATTCACCATTTCCTCATCTTTTCGCCCCGTGTTTCGCAGGAGCAAAGCTCACAAGACCCAACAAACTCATGCTCTGTAATCATCCCTCTTCCAGGGGGTGGGAACCGAAAAAAAGCACCTTTGTCATCCCCCTCCCCCCCGCCCGATGCCACCCACATCCTGCCTGTCCCCTCGGGGAGATAAATATTAACACCACACACAAGGCGTGACTGCCAGCCTCACCCAAGGGCAGGGAACAACGCGCCTTCATCCTGCCTGCACCTTAAAATCGCCCATTTTTCACCCTTTTTTTTTTTTTTTTTTTTTTTTCCCCCCAGCTGGCTCCAGACGGCACCGTCATGAACACCTTCACCCACAAATGCCAACTGCCCGAGGATGTGGACCCCACATCGGTGTCATCCTCGCTGGGGGACGATGGCACGTTGACCATCCGGGCTCAGCGACAGCCCGCCAAGCACACCGAACACGTCCAGCAAACCTTCCGGACTGAGATCAAGATCTGAGGGGCCCGGGGGGGTGTGTGTGCGTGTGTGTGTCCCTTTTCCTCCCCTTCCTCGTTAATTATTTGGGTGATTTGGGAAGGAGGTGGGACGCGGGGTTAGGGGACGGGAATGCTCCCCCTCAGGGTCAGACCCGTGCCAAGGGGCTGGCGTGGAGAGATGCATCCCGTCACCCACCGGAGAAATTCCAGAGGGGAGTCCTGGCTCCGGTGGTATTTAGCCGGTGAGGGTTGATGGGGAAGATCCGGCGTAACAAGAGCCCTGCCGGGAGCGAGGTTCCCTTCCCCGTCCCTCCGCCGGAGCTTGTCTCTGTATATACAGCTTGTGATAAATTATTGAGAACGCCTGACTGCTGCCTCTGCCGTTTTTTAATGTTTTCTCGATGCTTTTCCCCCAAAAGGGCTGCAGGTTCAGCCCGGAGAGGTGTTTTGGTAAAGGGTACCATGAGCGATTCCTCCTTCCCGACAAAAACACGGGTGAGGAGCCACCCTGGCTCCCCTCCGGTGCCCACGGCCCCGTTTATTTCCAGCCCGGGGTGACTCATTTCTTCCCCGCCGCTCTATTTCTGAGCCATTCCCTCAGCTGTTCGGCCGCTGGCCCACCTGGAAGGTCACCAAATCCTCCTCCTCCCCTCGCCCACCAGCACCCATCGCCCTCGGGGAAGCCCCAGGTAGCAGGCATGAGCCAGGAGGACGGTCCCAGTTTAGCTGCCAAACCCAGGAGCTTCTTTCTGGGAGCCAAACACCCCCCAAAACTCCCCTACGAGGGCCCGTCTCCATCTCCCTGTGTGTACAAACAACAGTGAGGCACCCATTCGGGGCGAGCGGCTGTTTATAGATACCACACGCCGCCCAGCTCGTGTTGCTGCTCAAGCTCTGAGGTCAACTCGTCCCTGCTTGTCCCCTAACGATTCGTGACTTGCATTAACACACCTGCAGTGTTGGGGACGCACACAAACACACGTGGCTCTTCCATCATCCCCCTCGGGTGGTTTGCCCTATCGGCATCGCCAGTCACTCAGGGGACTCTCTACTGCAGGATGCTGCGAGGAAAAACGTTTAGGAGTTATTTAAAAAGCTCTTAATGGCTACAAAAATCCTCCAGTGCAGCTTAGGAAATCGGAACCGTGAAGCAAGGAGCAGTGGCGGTGCCCTGCCGTTGATCCTCTGTGATGGGACGTGTCTGCTCTGCCCCAAAACGCCACCCTTGGGTGCCCAGGGCACCCCAGCACCCAGGGAGCCACCCGCCGCGGTGACAGATTGCCATCTAGTGGTGACAGGCTGGAGGGTGGCCCTCATCCATGAAGTCCTAGCAAAAGGAGGAACAAAACCCCCCCTTTTCTCCCCAAAACCCGGCTGGTTTCACGCGGGGGAGATTCCCCTGCCAGGGAAGGGGCGAAGGGACAGCTTGGAGCCTTGGCACGGAAGAAACCCCGCAGCAGCTTGGCCCCACTGTGGGCTCATTTGGGGCAGGCAGGGGAAGAGGTTGATAGGAATAGGGGTATTATGCTTTTTGGGCTGCCTGCACCAGCTCAAACTCACTGGTACCTTCCAATACGTGCCAGAAAACTGCTGCTTTCAAAGCCATGCAGGGCTCTTCATGCCACCTTGACCCTGCACACCCACCTGAGAGGGTTTGTCCGGGCAACACCTATTGCTTTTGGCCTGTGCTGACCTCTCGGGACCGCAACGCGCCATCACGGTGGCTACCCAACACCCCGGCCTAGAGGTGCGGGCAACCCTGGGGCGGGAACGGAAGCCCTCAGGGGCATAGAGCGTGGCGGAACAGGACCCTTTGCCCTTCACGGAGCCGCAGGGCGCCAGCTCCGGGGCCTACCGACCCCTGACACCCCCCTCTCCCCTCCGCCCGCCATTCTGGAGCTGTCATGGCGGCGCTCCTGAGGTGAGGGCGCTCTCACGTGACCCGCCCCGCCAGCCTCACTCCCCCCCCTCCGCCCCCCCCCCCCAACGCGCACGCGCAGCCCTCGCCCCGCCCCCTCCCGCCGGCCGGGCCGCGCGTGCGCGTTGGGGGGAGGAGGGGGGGGAGGAGGGGGGGGCGGTGGGCGGGGGAAGGGCGACGCCGCTTCCGCCCGGCGCCAAGATGGCGGCGCCCTTTGTCTGGAGGGTGTCACGGCCGGCGCCGCGGGCGGCGATGTGAGGCCCCCGCCGGGCCCGGCATGGCAGGTAGTGGCGGGGGGGCCCAGGGAGGGCTGTGGGGAGCCCGGGGAGGGTTCTGGAGGGCCTGAGGCAGGGCCCGGGGGGACACGGGGGCTGGGAGGGGAAAGGGGGCTGCGGCCCAGCTCGCTGCTTGGGGAGTACCCCCCAAAAGAAGATGGCTTAGGGGCCACCCCGATGTGCGACCCCCGTTTTTTTTTGAGGGGAGGCTGCGTGGGGGTACCCCCATCCCCTTAACACCCCAGGGAGGGCTGTGACAGCTCTTCCCTCCCGGATTTGCGCCCTCACCCCGTGTGACCCCCCCCCCTAGGCAGCTGCTGGCCCCTGTGCTGAGGCCCAAGGTGGCTGTGGTGAGGGGAACAGGGGGCTACTGGTGTTTGCTGGGGTCCTCACCAGCCACGTGTCCCCTCACCGAGCCGTGGGGTGATCTGGAGTGAGGTGGGGAGCAAAGCCCTGTCCACCTGCGCGTGGGGCAGCCTCCATCCCCACAGAACATGGTAAGGCCTCTGGGGGGGACACAGCTCTGACAACCGACACACTGCGAGACGAGACCCCCGGCACCACACGGGCTGTCTGCCTGCACGCCAAGGACATCACCAGCAGAACAGTGGAGAAAACTTCAAAGCATTGTGCAGTGATTTAAGGAAAAAAAGGAATTTTCTCATCTTCTGACATCTTTTTTGGCATGATGACAGCCTGTATGGGCTGTACGTGTCCTTTATGGGTGTCGCTTTCTGGGCACGGGTGACACGTTCCGTGGGCAAGCCGTTTTTCCTTGATTGCATTTCTGCATTAGAAGCTTATGCGGAAATTTCAGCGATTGGGCAGTGCCGCAAAGAACAGGATTTTTTGCGAGAAGACAAAAGGTTTCCTAGTTCCTCATCCAGGTGCTGGCAAATGGGCAGTTTTCAGGGCAGTGCTCGAGGTCTGGACAACGTCTCGGCCGCCCCGCTGGCTCCCTGCCTGCTGCAGCCCAGGGCTCCGGTTACCTGTCACCTCGGGAGCTGCACAAGCATCTCCGTGGGCCCAAAAACTAAATAACCAAGGGGTCTGCAGCGTGTTTGTTCACTGGGGGGGGTCCAGAGTGTCTCTGCTCATCTCTGTCCTCCTGTCTTTCACCTTTTAGTTCCTTTTCACCATGTTTTTTTCCTGCCTGTCATGGCATGTGGTTATTTTTTCCCCCCTTCCTTACAGCTGAATGCGAGCTCGCCTTTTGGTTTCGCCGCTGACCACAAACTCCAGAGCCCTTCCCTCTTTCCTAACTTGTATTATTAGCACATCTGTACCTTGAATGCTCCAGTGAGATCGGCTCTTAACTTTATGTGTTTTTTTTTAACTGAAACTGTTGCAGAATCAGTTACTGGAAATGAGGACAGGCTCCTCTGCGCAGAGACTGAAAGGATTAGAGCTGCTGACACACAAGAAGGGAGATGACGGTAGGCAGAAAGTAAACCCTCTCTTCTCTTATATGTTCTCAGCGTAGGAATGTACGGCTGGATGGTGACAGTGTTGAAAGGCAACGTTTAAACCATTATTTTTTTCCGATTTATCAAAGCTTTGGGTTTTTTTTTTAATAGGTAGGCACTCAGGTGGCAGGTATGGGGAGAGGTTAATGTCATTAGTAAGGCAAGAGAGCTTAACAGAGCTCATGTGGGAAGCTCCCTGGGACTGGAGCTGCTGTATTTATCTCTGGGAGTGCGTGCGGCAGGCGTGGGTGTTCTCATAACAAAGCTTTTCTGTGATTAATCGGGTAACGAGAGACTCGACAGCCACGTCGGGGAGAGGTCGGGAAGGGAAACGCCGCTCGTGGGCCTCTGACAAGGGGAAATCGGGGTGTGCCCCATCCTGGGTCGGTGGTGTTGGACCTTGGTGCCTTCCACACACAAGGTTTGGGTTTTAAAACGGAGCTTTTCATCCCGTTTCTCCCAGGATGGCCGCGTAGAGGCTGAGTTTAGCGCCGGGAAGGGGGAAGACTCAGGAGGAGAGCCACAGCCATCTCGCCCGCAGCCTCGGTCCTCCGGATATCTCTGCTCCTCGCAGCGCAGGGGTGAGATCGGGCACCCATCCTGGTTTATCTGTGTGCGGCAGCGATGGGTTTGTGCTAACAGGGGCTAATTAATTTAGTGGTCAGGTGGACTAGCAATCCCTGATTTGGCATTTGCCCACCCCCGGATCCATCCCCATTCGGTTGGGGAAGGAGATGGATCTCGGCACCGGAGCCACGAACTGCCCGAGCACTGGCAAGGAACCAGGGTGGCATTTTGGGTGCACCATGGTTTTTTGGTCCAGATATTTGGGATTTTTGAGGCTTGGAGTCAGGGATTTTAGTGTGCAAAGGTGATTTCAGCTGTTGGGTGCTGGGTTTGGGTGTGAGGACAATACACAGCTCGTCCTAACCTCTGCCCCGCTGCGCTCACGCGCTCTGACCGAGCTGTAACGTGACGTTACGGAGGAAACCACAGAAAAGATGAAGTTTGAGTTGGATTTCTGTGGATTTTGCTTCCTTCGCAAAGCTGGGGTGCGAAGCTGAGGCGAGTCCAACGGGGGAGCGATAAAAATCATCATTCAAATGCAAAGTGCCTCCTACAAATTACCAAAAATAGCCTTTTAGTGCATCAAACCGTCATGATTTCTCAGGTCCTGCTGCGCAGAGCTTTCCAAACATGGAAGGTAGCATTGCTTGTCCTGCTGGGAAAATCCTTCCTGTTTTTTCTGGAGTTTCCTTCGCAAACCTGACAGGGTCAGATGCCTGTGGGGGCTGAGACGGATTTTGATACAAATACTGATTTTTCTGGCTCTCAAGGGATGTATTTTGGGACAGGCTGTGGGTGTTTGGTTAAAAAGTACCTCATGTTTTGAAGAGCTGAGGGAAAGTCGTGGCAGTGGGTTAATTGCAAAGACAAACAGCGTGTTTTGGAAGTGAAGCGTTCTCTCTCCGTGCGTGATCTGATGCGTGTCAGAGGTGTCTGGGCTTCTCATCCCCACTGGGAATGGTTTCGGAAGCCGGATCGAGCCTTGGGTGGAAGATCTCTCAGCGAACGCGTTGCTAGCACCCTCAGCAGACAGGAGGAGGCTCCCTCTGCCCGCCGTGCTCGCCTGCTGCGCTTCTGCACGCTCCAAGGGATCCAGAAGGGACGTGCTCACAGCTGCCTGGTTTTATGGATCCAAACCTGTTGCTTTTCCTCGATCCGAGACTCCCCATCTTTTTTTTTGAGAGCTGGTAAAGTGGAAAAGTGACTGCTTTGGGCTGGAAACCTTCAGAGAGACACCAAGCATCGACTTAATGTCAAAACCATACCCTTGCCTCTGCCAGCAGAGCTTTAGGGGCTTCCTGGCCTGGCAGGTTGAACAAATAACTGTGGATTGTCCCCGTTTGCTTTCTCCTTCTCCCTTGCTCATGGATTAAATGATCCCTTCAGCCCACAGATGAGTAATTTTTGGAAAATGAAGCCGAGTGAAAACCCTGTGCCCTTTAAGCTTTGCTGATGAGGACCTCATTGAAAAATAGGCTTTTGCGGTTTTTCCAGGAGTTTGCAGCATTCCTCAACCAAAGTCGTGCTCCGAGTGGGGAAAACTCCCTCCAAACACACCATAAAAAATTTTAAATCCCTCAGTATCAGGAGGAGAGCACCTAAAATGAGCAGGAACTTGAAGATTTCGGTGAACGCTTTCCGTACTGCGCCCTTGGCAGGAGCAGTGGCACCACCTGCTCATCAAAGGGACGTGTTTGCAGAGGCAGGAGGGTTCCTGCTCACAGGCTGGGCCGGACATAGAGCATTAAATGTGTTTTAAATGCCATTAAGGTGGCAAAAAAATATATTGACTGTTCAATCAACTCTCTCTGCAGCCTCGTGCTGGTGGTGTGTGTGTTACAGGAGAGGTTTTGGGGTTGTATTTGATGGGGGAGGCAGGTGGCTGTAGCGAGGAGCTGAAATTAGACTTTTTGGGCCACGTTTTTTACCTAACAAGGACGGTGGGGTTGTGCTTGATCCGTGTCTTTGTGAACTTTCCTGTTTCATGGCCCTTTCTGACACGGCGTCGGGGTCTCACTCCCACTCCCGGGGTTTGTTTTTCCTCCCTGCAGCCATGGATTTCCCCCAGCACAGCAAGCAAGTCCTGGAACAGCTCAACCAGCAGCGGCAGCTGGGTTTGCTCTGCGACTGCACCTTCGTGGTGGACGGCATCGACTTCAAGGCCCACAAAGCCGTGCTGGCGGCCTGCAGCGAGTATTTCAGGATGCTTTTCGTTGACCAGAAGGACGTGGTGCACCTCGACATCAGCAACGCGGCAGGTAGGCAGAGGGTCGTCTGATAGCCCTCTGAGCTGCTTAATCGCAGCAGTTTGGTGCCCAGGGTTTGAGGGAGGCTCTTCAGCCTGTTGTTTCCTGCACTTTGGGCTTTTCAGAATGGCGTGGCCGAGAGGCGAGAGCTTATTTCTGGCTGTGTCGCCTCCTTTGCAGGCCTGGGCCAGGTTTTGGAGTTCATGTACACGGCTAAGCTGAGCCTGAACCCCGACAACGTGGAAGACGTGCTGGCTGTGGCGGGTTTCCTCCAGATGCAGGAGATTGTCAGCGCCTGTAACGCTCTCAAGTCCCTCTCCGTGCCGGCAGAAAGCCCCGCTGAGAGCCAGCGACCTCCCCCCGAGATCGGTACGTAGTTTCCTCACTTTCCCTCACCCGGGGAGACTGGAAATTGCCCCACGGAGCAGCCACCATCCAAACCCACGCCCTGGGTACATCCCCTGGTGCCCAAGGGCGTCCGGATGGGGTTTGATCCCTTTGTGTGGCACCAGCGGTTGAAGGACTGATGCGTCCTTGAATTTTTATGGGATTTGGGAATCCTTCTGAGAGCCATCGGGGTGTCCCTGCGTGGGCAGCAAAAGCTGGAGCGCTCTGCCTCGTCCCTCGCAGGGGCCGACAAGGCGACTCTCGAGGACAAGAGGTCGACTGCGGAAGCGCTGGGTGATGTCGACAGAATAAAACCAGTTCCTCCCCACCCGGAGGGGAAGGAAGAGACGCCCGTGGCCGCAGCGGCGCAGCCCGAGGGGCAGGTAGAGCAGCTGGGTGGCCAAGGAGGTGAGCCACCAGCGGGTGACACCCAAAATCCCACTGTCACCCCCCTCGACGCACCCTGTCCTGCTGCTGGGCTCTGCTGCGTGGAGCCCGGTGTCTCCTCCGGCGTCCCCAGGACACTCTGGTGTTTGTAGGAGCAGAGGCTGGTGTCCAAGAGGGCCCCGTCGCCGAATTTCCCGGCCATCCGCAGCCGGCGGAGAGCGTGGTCGGCAGCGGCAGCCCCACGGCGAAAGGCGACATCTCTCTGGGCACTGAAACAGGAGGTGGGTTCCTGAGCAAGGAGGGTGGTGGGGACTTCGTGTCTGCCCGTTCCCTTCAGCTCAGGCAAGGACTGACCCCTTGTTTTCCCAGCAATTAATTTCATTAAGAGTTTTGCTGTTTGAACGCAGCGGGTTGTGGAGCCTGCGGGAGCAGTTTTCCGTGCGAAACGCTCCTCTGTCTGTGTGGGCTTTTGGGATTTTGAGGCTAAAAACCTGCAAATCCAAACTGGCTCCGGGCAGAGGTCTCGTACACTGGAGAACTGGGATTTCCCCGAGGGCAGTAGAGCAGGTCTAAAGCCTCTTCACCTTAAACCTGGGCTTCGAGTTAGGAAATGTGGGTGAGTTCTGTGTCTCTTGATGCTCCTCACATCTCTAGTGTCCCTGTTTTCCAACTGCTCGCAGAAATGGAGCTGGAGGGGAAGGAGGCAGAGGGGGAGATGACGGCGGAGGATGAAGAGGAGGCTAAAATCCCCGAGGAGGAGCAGCCCCGGTTAGAAAACGGAGAAAATGCCGAAGATAACGAATCGGGAAGCACCGACTCCGGGCAGGAGAACTCGGGGGAAACCCGTCTGCTGCGTTCGGGCACTTACAGCGACAGGACCGAGTCGAAAGCCTATGGCTCCGTCACGCACAAGTGTGAGGTGAGGCCAACCCCGGCCACGGGCCACCTCTTGGGGTGTCTCTTGGGGACACTGGGTGTCACTGTCCGCTCCCCGTACCCGTCCCTCTCCGTCCCTAGGACTGCGGGAAGGAGTTCACCCACACCGGGAACTTCAAGCGGCACATCCGTATCCACACCGGAGAGAAACCCTTCTCCTGCAGGGAGTGTAACAAAGCCTTCTCTGACCCGGCTGCCTGCAAAGCCCACGAGAAGACCCACAGGTACGGCAACGCCGGGGACCAGGAGGTGCCACCAGGGCCAGAAGGGTGGAGAAAGGCTTGTGACAACGCCAGGGGCTGGCTGAGGTTTGAGGAAGAGGCCGGTCCAGCAGCCAACGCCGCTCTGCCTCTCTCTCCGAGACTCCCGGCAGCTCATTTGGGTGGTGCCAGCTGTGGGATGACACCGGCAGTGCCCCAAAAATGTGGCTTTTGCTTTAAAAGATCAAATCCATCAGCGTGGTGGGGTGGTCCGGGAGGAGGTTTATCTTCCTGGCCCTGTCCCTTCCCTTTGGGGTTGCGTCCTGTGGGATCTGGAGGGGTCTAGCTGGGGTGGTGGAGCTCGGATTGAGGAGTGGGGAGAGCTCAGAACGCTGATTTGGCAACTGGAACAGGTTGCCCAGGGAGGTGGTTGAGGCCCCATCCCTGGAGATATTCAAGGTGAGGCTCGACGAGGCCCTGGGCAACCTGGTCTAGTTGGGGGTGTCCCTGCTGACTGCGGGGAGGTTGGACTACATGACCTTGAAGGTCCCTTCCGACCCAGATGATTCTATGATATTTTTTTTTTCCCCTCCCCAGCCCGCTGAAGCCCTACGGCTGCGAGGAGTGCGGGAAGAGCTACCGCCTCATCAGCCTGCTGAACCTCCACAAGAAACGGCACACGGGGGAGGCCAAGTACCGCTGCGACGACTGCGGCAAGCTCTTCACCACCTCCGGCAACCTCAAACGGCACCAGCTGGTCCACAGCGGGGAGAAACCCTACCAGTGCGACTACTGCGGGCGCTCCTTCTCCGACCCCACCTCCAAAATGCGCCACCTGGAGACCCACGACACCGACAAGGAGCACAAGTGTCCCCACTGCGACAAGAAATTCAACCAGGTGAGTTGTGGGGTGGAGGTGGGGAGGGACAGAGAGCCCAACCCACCGTGTTTCGGGTCCTTCCGGAGGGAGATGAGGGGTGAAATGGGGTGGTGGTGGTGGGGGAAATCTCAGCCTCCCTTTCTCTTCACCCACCCAGGTGGGGAACTTGAAGGCTCACTTGAAGATTCACATCGCGGACGGGCCCCTCAAGTGTCGGGAGTGCGGCAAACAGTTCACCACTTCAGGTAGCCCGGGGTTGGTAGGTGGTGAGGTCCGAGCGATGGTTTGGCTGGCCCAGGGAGGAGGGGGGGGGGACACACAGGGACCGTTCCGTGGTGGAGGGGTCAGAGCCAGAGGAAGGATTTCATCCTGGGCAGGGGAGGGTTTAAACCTTTCACTGCAGGAGCATAAATTCATCCCCCTCCGTGGGGCCGGGCTGGTGTTTCCATGGGATCACACCCGGGAAGGAGCCTTTGATCCAGGTTTTGGGGATGGAGACGTCTCCTTCCGTCTCCCCAAATCCCTGTGGAGCCGGAGGGCTCTGGATGAGCTCGATGGAGTCTTTCCATCCCCTCAAAAATCAGCTTCTTCTGGTTGTCCCCACCACCGCGTTATCCTCGGCTCCAGGGATTGGTGGTGTGACGTTACCGCGTGCTCCCCTCTCCGTAAATAACACTGGGTTTTCCCAAAGGAGCTACTGGGGTGCTGGGAAGGAGGGAAGGGGGGGGTCTCCATATCCCCTGTGTCCCCCCCCCCCCTTCTTCCCCCAAGCCTCCTCTTCTCTTAGGCAACCTGAAAAGGCATCTCCGGATCCACAGCGGGGAAAAACCCTACGTCTGCGTCCACTGCCAGCGCCAATTCGCCGACCCCGGGGCGCTGCAGCGACACGTCCGCATCCACACGGGTAGGGAGACAGCTCTGCAACCCCCCTTCCCCCCCCCAAAATCCCTTTGAGGGGGGACCCTCTTGCTTCCCATCCTTTTGTTTTTGTGTCTCGCCAACCAGGAGAAAAGCCGTGCCAGTGTTTGATCTGCGGGAAAGCCTTCACCCAAGCCAGTTCCCTCATCGCCCACGTGCGCCAGCACACGGGGGAGAAACCCTACGTCTGCGAACGCTGCGGGAAGAGGTGAGGGAGGGGGGACACCCCCTAAATTTTGGGGTGGGGGGACACATTTACTCACCCTTAAATCGAGGGGGCACCTCCACTCACCCTCCACGGCCGGGGGCCGTTCCGGCCCCCGGCCGTGGAGGGTGGGTGGAGGTGCCAAAGTGTCGTCTTTGGGGACAGAGATGATGGTGACAACTGTGTGTTGTCACCAACTGTGTGTTGACAAGGTGTGTGTCACCTTCTGTAACAAGTGGGGGTCCCCAGGGGTCAGTACTGGGGCTGGTCCTCTTCAATATATTCAACAATGACCTGGATGAAGGGATGGGATGTCCCCTCAGCCAGTTTGCTGATGACACCACCCCAGAAGGCTGTGCCACCATCCAGTGAGACCTGGACAGGCTGGAGAGTTGGGTAGAGAGGAACCTGATGAAATTTAACAAGGGCAAGTGCAGGGTGCTGCACCTGGGGAGGAATAACCCCCCCCAAACCAGCACAGGTTGGGG
>QJSC01018104.1:0-14807 GCA_003697955.1 Calidris pygmaea | reverse complement strand
AAAAAAAGAGAATAATTGGTTTACAAAGAAGGGTAAACAATGGGTACCAAAGGCCTTGGCCCTGCAAATATTAAAACAACTCCATGAGGGGAGTCATCGGGGTTCTTCAGGGTTAGCAGAAGCCTTCCTCAAAATGTACGCTGCCTTGGGTCTTTTTGTTTTAGCAAAAAGAGCAATTGAGGGTTGTGTAATTTGTGCTGAATTCAATAATCGGGTTACAAGAGAAGCTGCTAGAGGAGGGTGACCTTGGGCTGTACGCCCATTCCAATGATGTCAGGTGGCTTTTACTGAAACGCCCCGAGCAGGAAGACTTAAGTATCTTTTGGTAATAGTATGCCAGCTAACCGGGTGGCCAGAAGCATTTCCAGTTGCTTCAGCAACTGCAGGATCAGTTATTAAAGTACTTTTGGAACAAATAATTCCTAGGTATGGAATAGTAGAGACAATAGATTCAGACAGAGGAACTCATTTTACTGGAAAAATTCTTTAAGGGGTTATGGTGGCCTTAGGAATACAATGGGATTTACATACTCTGTGGCATCCTCAGAGTTCGGGGAAAGTAGAGAAGATGAATGGGGAGATTAAGAAGCATCTTTTAAAATTAGTTTTGGAAACCAAAATGCCATGGATACGTTTTCTACCAATAGCTTTAGCTAGAATACAGGCCAAACCCAGAGCAGACATTCAATTATCCCCCTTTGAATTAATGTTTGGAATCCCTTACCCTGCTAATTCTTGACCTAGTGGGGAGGTAGAAATAAGTGATGTATACTTGAAACAATATGTGGCCAGGATACTGTCTGTTGTGAAATCTCTTCGACAGGAAGCTCAACTGGCACAGACCCTGCCTTTGGACTTTGCTGCCCACAGCATCCAAACGGGAGATTGGGTCCTAATTAAAGAGTGGAAAGAAGCACCACTGGTGGCAAAGTGGCGGGGACTGTACCAAGTGTTATTAACCACCAAAACAGTCGGCAAGGCGGCAGCAGTGGCAGCACTGGCGACAAGAACTGAGGTAAGCCCGAGGTGGGGGATGGATTGCACTGTACAGAGGGGTTTCTGCACTCAGGGACCCCCCACTCACAGCTCGAGCCCTAGCAGGAACCAGGAACTAGCTCATGTGCCAGTTCAAACCTGGAAAGGATGGGAATTAGACATGTTCTCGTGGTTGCCTAGTGGACCATGGATGTTTTTCTCTCTCTGTGCAGTAACGGCTCTGGGTTTTGTACCATGTATGATACCTTGTTTTATGCAGCTCATTCAGCATGGAGTCAGAAGGAAGCAAGTAGTAGCTGTGCCCACTGACCCAGAATTAGCTACAAGGGGACAAAAAATGATGTCTCTGCAAATAGTTCCGGAATCAAAATAAGTCAAGAAGAAAAGGTCCAGTTAATGGTGACTAAACTTTGTGAAGACAAATATTAAAATAAAAAGAGGAGGGATTGATAAGATAGGGATAAGAGTGTCTTCACAAACAGCAAAGTTAACTGAAACTACCGGAGTGAGATAGCCAAAAGAATAGGACAGTTAATTGAAGCTGCAGGACTGAGATAACCAAAAAATAGGGGAATTACCTGAAAATGCAAAAGTTAGACAATTATAAAACTGCAAAAGTTAAACTTTTATGTAATAGGCAGATCGAGAAGTCTGTACCTTCCAAGTACCTCAGTCAATGGGGAAAGGAAGAGGGTTACTTGCGGCCGGGGAATTAGGATAAAATGGAGCATGTGTCCTCCGGAAAATTGAGACACCCCACAGGGGAATGCCCCAGTGGACTCTCCCTTTATTCAAATAAAGTCTTTGCAGGACTCCTCTGTCTCCTTTGTGAACATCGACCTCTGGCTATGGGATTTTCTGCACACTTCTTTGAAAGGAAAGAGAAAAGAAACGCAAGGCATACCATACCGCTTGCCATAATTCATTGTATATCTGTTATTAAGTAGCGCTTGCCATAGTTTGTTGTATAACTGTTGCTAATTGACACAATGCATACTTTACCACTTGCCATAATTTGTTATATACCTAACTAATTATCGTGGACCTAGTTAAGACCTGGTTAATAACCTAATAAATGTTTGTATACAGACCTTGAGATTTGTCTTACCTTAGTCCACAGTTGGGGATTTACGCATCTGAGTCACTCCCCATTCCTTTCAGAGTGGGATGTGACAATACCAAAGTAGAACCCCTTGATACAGATGGCCAACTCATCAGTGTGACATTCTGTATAAATATGGAAAGCTTAGATGTCATTTGCTGTATTTCAGCAAGAGCAGAAAGAGATTTATTTTATCTTCCAAAGATGACTTATAAACAAGACAGTTTTTGACTTACTGTCTATGCATGTGAAAATATTGATATGGTGTGCAGCTTCTCTCATTCCTCACTGCAACCAAGGGGCCTCTCTTGCAGATGCGTCAGTGTTGTTTGGAGATTCCTGGACCATGCCAGAGCCACCCTCTTATGCTTTTGGATTTATTTCTACTAACAGTTATCAACTGGGTTTCTACACTAAGTTTTTGGTTCTAACTTCCATTTTGATTTGAGACTGGCAGTACTTTAGCTGCTAATCCCTTTTTCTCTCTCCTCCCTGGGGAAATTATTGGAGTCCTAAAGTTTTAATCCTGGCTTCAGTGATGTAGCTTATCACTGTGAGCATCAGACTACCTCTGGCAGCTGCAGGAGGCAGATTTTTGGGAGGCCCAAAAGGTAGACTGTGTTTTGTAGATAGGCCAGGCTGGATGGGGCTTTGAGCAACCTGCTCTAGTGGAGGTGTCCCTGCCCATGGCAGGGGGGTTGGAACTCGATGATCTTTAAGGTCCCTTCCAACTCTAACCATTCTATGATTCTACCTGCATCATCACGGGGAAGCAATCTGATGGTCATTATTTGCCACATGTTGCTGTTACTATACTAGCATGAGGCTTTGAGGCAGACAGGTATCAATATCCTGGCTTATAGTTTAACTAATGGTAGATGGATTCAAAAGAAAAGGAAAGCTGCTTCTATTCTGTTCAAAACTAACTTTTGCAACAATTTAGTACCATTAAAAAGAAAAATAATTATGCAAAAGTAAGTGGCCATCAGCATGACAGCAGTTCATATAATTGAACAAGCAAAGCAAGCACTCTTTTATGCTTTCTTTCCTTTTCCTCCCAGGTATAAAAAAGTATTTTGGGGATCTTTTCACATGCCAAATTTTTCGACACTATTTTTGTCACTCACTGGTGCTCTCCTAGTGCTGCTGGGGTAATCCTGGTTACACATACAAATTGGGGGATGAGAGGCTGGAGAACAGACCCGCAGAAATAGATCTGGGAGTTTGGGTTGATGGCAAGTTGAACATGAGTCAACAGTGTGCCCTGGCAGCCAAAAGGGCCAACTGTGTCCTGGGGTGCATCAAGCACAGCATAGCTAGCCGGTTGAGGGAGGTGATTGTCTCCCTCTACACTGCATTGGTGCAGCCCCACCTCAAGTACTGTGTGCAGTTTTGGGTGCCTCAATATAAGAAGGACATCAAACTATTAGAGTGTGTCCAGAGGAGGGTGACCAAGATGATGAAAGGTCTTGAGGGCAAGACTTAGGAGGAGCGGCTGAGGTCCCTTGGTTTGTTCAGCTTGGAGAAGAGAAGGCTGAGGAGTGACCTCATTGCAGTCTATGACTTCCTCAAGGGGGCCAGTGGAGGGGGAGGTGCCGATCTTCTCTCTCTGGTGACCAGCAATAGGACACGAGGAAATGGAATGAAGCTGCATCATGGGAAGTTCAGATTGAACATTGGGAAAAGATTCTTTACTGAGAGGGTGGTCAGTCACTGGAAACAGCCTCCCCAGGGAGGTGGTCACAGCACCAAGCCTGTCAGAGTTCAAGGAGCGTCTAGATGACACTCTTAGTCATATGGTTTAGTTTTAGTTATTCTTGCGAGGAGCAGGGAGTTGGACTCAATGATTCTTATGGGTCCTTCCCAACTTGAGATATTCTATGAGTCTATGTCTAGGCATACAGCAAAATGTACTCAGCTGCCAGATGACTCTGGAGTCAGTGAGGTTTTCTTCTAGTGAGTCCCCCATCCCCATTCTAGGATCCCTAGGAAAAAAGTCATATAACATTTCCAGAGATACTGTGTATTTCTGGTGCTGTTTTTTAGCTCTTTTTGGCTTTGTGAATGAAATCCCAAATTGCCTTTCTTCTTCCTCAATCTAGTTTTCTGGGAGGAAAACAAAAAGCCACTAAAAGGCAAAAACATGAGCATGCTGTAGATGTACAAGGCTGATTGTATAATTATTGTTTTGCTGTGAGTTTTCAGACAGTTCTTGATTATTAGTCAGATTTCTGCTCTGTTTGAATCCACTGTGGTTGCTACAAATACTAGTATCCAAAAAAAATGGAGACACTATAGTTCTTTAGGGCCACACGACCTGGCCAGGAGGAGGAGAGTGAGAAACCAGCCCCAGAGCCAGCCCAGCCTGTCCCCACCTGGGCAGGGACCCACTGGTGCCCCTGGGACTCCATGCATTGTTGGGGCCATGCAGAACATCTGGAAGATCGATTAAGACTGATTTTGGAGCCCTTCTGAGCATGTTGCAGAGCAAGCAAAACTTGATCAGAAATAAGAGTATATTGCTTTAAGAATAAGATTGTTTTGAGCTGGCTGGACAGAGGAAAAAAATAACATTGTGTGTGTCTGTGAAGGTCAGGCTAGAAAACCGCCTGGAGGAGTGTGTGTAGAGAGATGTGGCTGAAGACAGTCGCATTCCGTGAGAATGAGAGTGCTCATCCTGTTTGGCAAAACAGCTCAGAAACTAGCTCTATATATATAGCTTTGTGTATGTGAATAAAGTTTGGTGCTTGTGATACCTAAGGCAGATTTTATGTAGTTTATAAATGGCTAAACTGTAGAGAATCTTCTTTTAGAGAAGAAATGTAGCTATTTTAGTAACCATCCCAAATGGTTTCAAGGACTTAGTAAGGTAAGAAAGGATGTATGTGGCCTTGAGAACATGGTGACCTAAGACAGGGATGCAATAAACATGGACATTGTCTGACAAACAGGTGGTAGCAGGGAGATCATTAGTTTTTATGAGCAATTAAGCAGTTAGGCTGTTTTGCCAACATGAAAAGTGAGCCAAAGGACAGGTGAAGAAGATGAAGATTGAGGAAGAAATGACCCTCACTCAAAATGAGGACCACCAGAAGACACAACTATGCATGCCCAAAAGCTTATTATAATATGTTTCATAATAACTCTCATAATTCATAATTATAATATAATAATATTATAGTTACATATATTATATATGTTATATAAATATATAATCAATACAATATATTAATCATATAATATGTTTCATAATAACATTCATAATCACATTTCATAATAACATTCTCGGAAATGTAATGAACATGCTAATGTTTTCTTGGAATTACATTGAATATGTATACCTGTTGCATGTAAATTTAATTTGACAACAGTATTCGGTGTGCACAATAGGAGGAGCTATCCCCTGTGCACCTGGCGCCGCAATAAAGAATGCCTGCTTTCTAAACTTTAAATTGAGTCTTAGAAAGTTTTATCTGCTGGTTTGCGGTAACACTTGTGTGTGTGCTTGTGCTTCTGCTTTTGCTGCTGCTTCTGCATCTGCTTATTGCATACAATTGCGTCCTGATCAATCATCGCCACATATAGTCACACACCCTTGTGTCTCATAGTTAGGTATTGTACATCTTTACTTAGTTATGTGCAGGTAGTCTTGTGCTTGGTGCTAAAAAAGGAGTTCTCACATATTTATAGATCATTAATGAACTCCTAACAATGCAGTCAGTACTTATGAAAACATACTTATTCAACTGGACAGCAACATGTTTTTAAATAACTGGCTAGCCTCAGAGACCATGTTGTGTTTGATGCTCAAATACTTGTCAATCTGTACTATGCAGGTAACATGTCCTAAGCATCCTTTGTCCCAACAATTCAAATTATTTCTTTAATTTGAACTAAGAATGTGGTCTGCAGTGTAGATTTCATTCAAAAATTCTTTACAAATCCCCTGTGAAGAGCTTTCTGTTTGAATAGCAGCTCTTTAGCATCAACTGTATTAATAAAGGTTTGCTTGGATGGTAAAGTGAAAGCCAGTGAGATCTCTTAAAAAGCCATCACATGATCTAGTGATAACATAATTTTATAATACTGAACATAAATGGTGTTGCACAGTTATAATCCAGTGCAGAATTAACCCAAAGAAAATCAATCCACATTTGGCTTGTTTTAACCCTAGGGGAAAATATTTACAGGACAATATTCTCAAGCTTTCTGCTTTGTAGTCAATGGAGGCACCTGAGTACAAGTCATAACAGAAAAATAGGAATGCTCTGTTGCTGAGTGAGTGAGCAGTCTGTGCTGGTTTTGTCTGGGATAAGCTTCTTCATAGTATCTAGCATGGGGCTATGTTTTGTGCTGTGCAGTTTTCATAACATAGGGATGTTTTAGTTACTGCTGAGCAGTGCTTACAGAGTCAAGGCCTTTTCTGCTTCTCAGTGAGTAGGCTGGGGGTGCACAAGAAGTTGGAAGGGGACACAGCTGGGACAGCTGCCCCCAACTGACCAAAGGGCTATTCCATACCATATGATGTCATGCTCAGTATATAAAGCTGGAGAAAGAAGGAGGGGGACACACTTTCAGAGTTATGGCATTTGTCTTCCCAAGTAACTGTTATGTGTGATGGAGCCGTGCTTTCTTGGAAATGGCTGAACACCTGCCTGCTGATGGGAAGTAGTGAATAAATTTCTTGTTTTGCTTTGCTTGCATACGTGGCTTTTACTTTACCTATCGAATTGTCTTTATCTCAAAACCCACGTGTTCTCTCACTTTTACTCTTCTGATTCTCTCCCCTATTCCACCAGAGGGCAGTGAATGAGTGGCTGTTTGATGCTTCGTTGCCGGCTGGGGTTAAACCATGACACCAGGTTAATTACGTGCCTGTCATTTTGATCGTAATCCTCAGCAAAATATGAGTGACTCATTTAGGACTAAATTAATAAAGACTTGAGTATAATTAGTACTCAGAAAAGACATTTCCAGAAAACAGATCTTGTAACGCTATTGTGGTATCCCTTCTTCATGCAAATGCTTGTTCCATAAAAGTGATGTTATATCCTTAAACTGGTACAGCAAAACATTGTAATTAAAAAACCTAGAAAGATTAAATAAACAGAATGTCACACATGAAGTAGACTGTGAATAAATTGGCAAGCCTCAAAACACAGAAGAGGCACAATCGGCAAACACTTGTGTAAGTGATTCAGATCATCTGGGATTTAGCCTTGATAAGTAGTTTTGAGGTTTTTGGCGTGCCACGCTCAAAAGGGCTTGTCGTGCTTTTGCCCCAGCCGGCAACAGAGCCATGCAGTCTTTCGAACGCAGACACAGACACACACACACCCCCACCCCAGCGACGGGACGAGAAAATCGGAAGAAAAAGGCAGAACTTGTAGGTTGAGACAAAGGCAGTTTAACGGAAAAGCAAAGGAAACAGGAAAACAACAACAGTAATACTGATGAAGGAATATTCCCCGGCCAGCTTCCCCAGCTATATACTGGGCAAGGCATTTGGGTCAGCCGACGGGGGCTGTGTTCCATCCCAGTTCCTTGTGAAAATTAACCCCATCCCCGCTGGGACCAGGACAGGGTGAAGGTTTGAAAAGATCGACAGCAGAGCGAAGGGTTTCCATTTACTCAGTTTAAAGTCAAAACTGTTAAGAGCTCCGTATGCTCACCTGAGCTTAGTCGATGAGTATATATATGAAGATATATTATCGGGGCCTGCACTAGCAACCAGACATGGTCTTGTGGTTAAAAATTAAATCAAATAGACTTAAGGTTGTAAATAAGGCACTTTTAAAGAAAAAAATATTAATTTAAGAGAGTGTACTACCCAGCCCCTGGGTTATGCCACGGCAGGCACCGGCCGGCCCTCTCCTCTGCCGGGAGTATTGGATTAATCGTTCTCCACAGCCCCGGATAATGGTTAGTAACAGCCAGCACTTCCCCCACTCCCTGAAGCCGAAGGGGGGCGCGTCCCCAGGGCGCCCCGTCCCCACCTCCTGCCCCGCGGAGGGCTCCTCCCGCCCGCGGCCCTTTCCGGTTGTTCCCCCCGCCTGCCACTGCCACATCTTCCGCTGAGAGCAGCCCGCGCCGCCATATTGGAGGAGAAGCTACCTTCGCTAGCTTGGCTGTTGCAGGAGAGGACACCGGACGTCACTGCTACTGCCTCCGTCTCCCCTGCCGCGGCCGAGCCCTGCTCCCCATGACTCCCCCCGACTGGCCGCTGCCCCGTTGCGGATAGGGCGGAGGCAAGAGCGGCTCTTATCGCTTCTCCTTCTCCCTCCCTTCTGAGCTTTCGCCAGGTCCCTCTCTTCGTGGTGGGTCTTTGCCCTCCTACCGTCTCCAGCCATGACTTCCCTGACCCAGCGCAACTCTGGCCTGGTGCAGCGCCGGACTGAGGCTTCCCGCAGCGCCGCCGCCGACAAGGAGCGGGGTGCGGGGGGCGGCCCGGAGGACGAAGGCCGGCGGGACGAGCCCGGCGACGACGAGAAAGGCGACTCAAAGGAAACACGGCTCACCCTCATGGAAGAAGTGCTGCTCCTGGGCCTCAAGGACCGTGAGGTGCGGCCGGGGCCGTGGCGGCGGGGCTGGGGCGGGCCGAGGTGAGGGGCGCTGGGCAGGGGGTGGCTGAGGCGTATCCGTAGTGCTGGGAGGGCCAAGGGAGGTGGTGCTTGAGGGAACATCGGTTGTTCTGGGGCTTATGGAGGTCGTTGATGGGGAAGGGGAGCCTAAGTGCCGCTAGGGTGCGGGTGGGATGGGGATAAGGACGCTGCTGGGTGAGCGTTGCTGGGGACGGGGACTGCTGCTAGGGGTAGGGGTGCATGCCGTAACAGGCTCGGGATTTTGGAGGAGGTGGGGAAGGTGCTTGGCTGTTCGGTGGAAGGGAACCTGGCTGAGATCTCGGATCGCCTTTTGAATGCATGGTTCGCAGAGGGGCTCTAATATTTGTAATATCTCAAGGAAGGTAGGGTAGTGCTTTGGGGAAAACCTGGAGCCTCTACAGCGTTGGTGGTTGACTTGGAGGCCATGGTTAGACCTGTGATATTTATACTCCTATACTTACCCATAGCTTTAACGTGGGAGCCTTGTCTACTCCTGTGTATTTTGTCAGATGTAACTATATAGTACTTATGGGGTTCTCGGGTGCTTTAGGATGCTTAGCGGCCCTTTTTAATGAGATTTTCCATACTAACGCATGTTAAAAATGTCTTAAACTTCAGGAAGATACGTTTGACAAAAATGAGCCTTGAATAATGGGAAGTGTGTCAAAATGAGGAAATCACATTATTGTGTAATTCTGTGTTTTTACTGAATTTATAGCTTAATTGAGTGTCATGATACTGTGAATAACAGTCATTGAGGAAGGTATACTTCTACCAGAGTGCTGGATTTTTTGTTTCATTTGAAAGAGGTAATAAATTTAAAAAGCACACACACTGCAGAAATTCAGTCCTGTCAGTTTAGTTTCATGTGGTGTATGGTGAAGTATAATATGTCTTTTAGATATGAGTTATAATATGAATTCAATTAAGCAATCTACTTTTTTAGTGATAAGTAAATTAATGAAGTCAGTTCATTGATTTGGGTGGGAGTCTCTTTACTGCGCATGTTCATGAGCACAGAATAATGAGGGGAAGCTGCTAAGTTATATGTTCTTTTACTGTATGTTGCATCTAAAATAAATTTGCTGATTGATAACAAAAAGGTTAAAGAGTATTTTTCCTGGTTAACATTTGTTTTTTAATGCATGTGGATATATCTGCATATATACCTGCCATAATAACATTTTATTTCTCTCTCAGATTGTGTATTTTGGGCCGTATTCTTGTAATCCCATTTTTTCAGATGGACCTTGCTATGGCATCCTTATAAAGTCAGTAGATATTCACAGCATTGTGTTCTTCCATCTGTTGAGTCTGAAGACTTGCACGTATGTGTGTTTCTCTCTCCACATAACTGAATAGTTGCAGGGAAGTAAGTTAGGTGTGACAAGACAGATATCTGGCAGGATTGCCTAGAAGGTCTTGCCTTAGACTGGGAGATCTTTCAGCCCTTTTTCCCCCCCATGATTGTGTTCTAAATCTTCTGAATTTGTGGGCTTTAGGCTGTAAAGGTTTCAAGGCAGGGAATGTTCTGTCTGCCTAGAAAGAATATATGGTGCAAGTATTCCTAGTATATCATAAGTTAATAATTAACATTGGGCCTAAAAATCCAGCTTTGCGCCAGTGTGCATCAAAATTGTAAATCATTTAACTTTGCTAACTGCAGCAGTGGCAAATGCTGTAGATAATACAATATTTCTTTGGAAAAAAGGAACTAAGTGATTACAGTGGCACAGATATTCATGAATCCCTTGAGATTTTGCAGATGAGATATCAGACCAAAAAGAATGATGTCATCTCTAGGGTAGGGGGCTTATGTGCACAAACTGCAGCATATGCTGTTTCTGAACTTTGTTAGATATGAATCGCTAGGGCTTGTATTTTGGTTTTGTGTCTGCTTGTACCTTTCTCTTATGCTATGTAAACCACTTTGTCTCCAGGGTTTCTCCCCTTTTAAAACTGAAAATAAAACTATGGATTCATTTTCAAAGAAGATTTTTTGTTGTTCTCTATTGTTCTTATGATAAGTAAGCAAAACTCAGGTACTTTATGCATCTGGAAATGCTATTTATAAAGTTTTTATTTCCAATAGAATTGATTTCCCATGACATTTGTGTGAGATTTTGTCATGACAGAAAGCAGAGAAAAGCCGTATAGGATCTATAAAGTATAATTGTGAAACTACACAAAGTGCAAGGGAAAGGCAAAGGCAGGTATGTGAACTATAAGCTCAATTGAAAGACAGTGAATTTAAAGCTGATAATATCCTTCCTTTTCATTACAACAGGATAAAGTAATTTAGTGCTGAGTTTAAAATAAATAAAATAAAAGTTTCTGAATTGGCCTAAGAATGTGTTTCCCTAAAAATAACTTATTTCTCAGAAAAGTCAGTGATAACTGCATTGATAACTTAGCTTTGAGGGTTATTTTGGGTAATTTTATTTCTAATATTAAACACTGGTGAATATGGCTTAACACTATGTAAATTGTATATATTTTTTTAAAAAAGCCTCACGTGTAAGGAGTGACCATTTATAATTTTTAAGTGTAGATGGCACCTGCACTCATAGGAGAGAGTTTTGCAGGAAGATTCAGGCAGTAATGGATTGATGAGTTTAGTGTTTCTAGGAGATGGTTAGATATTTATGTGAATCCTGCTTTCAGGATAGTACAATGATTGTAACAACCACAGCAAAACTTTTGAGTTGTTATCTGGTTGATACTGCAGTATGGGTTCAGTGATGGGAATGTCCAGCTGCCCTAAAACAAACACAGCACACCTCAATCCCATTATTATGCTTGAACACAACTGAATTTGCACGTGCTTCCTGGACATGTTTTTTGTTTGTTTGTTTTTTTCTGTTTGGCCTAATTAAAATGTAGTTTATATATGTGGGCTGGTTGTTCTTTTTTCCACCAGTGGTTTCTCTTTCATTTGTATCTTCTGTGCATACATAACTATTTCTGTATTGCAAGGTCAAGATAGGTTTTAAGAGGTATGTGCTAAAATATGAGCATGCTTGCATAACATGACAGATGTGTGGTGTCCTTGGAGGAGCAGGTAATACACTGGAACAAAAGGAGCATCACAAGAACACCTACAACTTATCCTTCAGAAACATGACTGGGAAGGAGAATCATGTTCATCTATTTAGAATAGAGCAATAGCCTGTTGCTATAGGAATAAAAAATACAAAAAAGAATTTTATTTCAGGAAATATTAGGTTAAAAATAGTATTGTGGTAGGATAGGTCAAAGCCACAGCAAAAGGGAGGTTATTCTGTAGAACTACTGAAGCATCTAAGGTCATCACTCCCTAAAGAAGGGAGTGATAAATATTAACTTAGCTTATTTAAAAACAATAGCTAAGAGATGAGTACAGGCCGGTTTGTTCATTATAGCTCTTCCAGACATCTTGTAACTCAGTCCCATAGAAAACTGAGAGGTTGCTAGGTGGCTGTCCTCTATAACTGTTGTTCCATTTAAGTTTTTTGTAAGTGTAGGGGTTTTTATGTTTTGGGTTTTGGTGTGGGGTTTTTTTTTCTTTTTTGGAGTTCTCTCTGCAAGTTGGGAATCTATTAAAATATAGCACTGCACACAGCTGCTCCTGTCCTCTATACAGTGTGCCATAACTTAACAAATTGAAGCAGCTATAGAGACACAGCACCTACTTCTGTAGTTCAGATAATTATATTTAGTAAGATAAAATACGTTTTTGATATGTAACTAATTCCTTATTTGCTGAAAGAAAACTCACATAAAGTACACCAAAATAATCTTTATGTACTGCAGTCTGCTGCAACAGTAAATATTTCTGGTTTTATTTACGCTTTCAGTGGTGAAGACTAAAATGTCATTTGTGGGAGTGAAGGAATGTTAAATCATTTCGTTAGGTGCAGAAATTCTCTTGGATCTTTGCTACTTATGTTTGGCTTTCAGAAACTTCATTTGTTGTTGAAGATTTAGTGTTACAGAGTAGCTTTTTGTCCAAATAATTCACGTGAAGGTCTCTAGTTTATGATACTTCTCGTTGTATTGAACTAAGCTATTAGGGAGCTAGTTTGCCTGCTTCAGATGTACTGTTTTGTGATGATCAGATTAGTGCTAAAATGTAGTTTCTTTATTCCTCTTATGAGTAGCTGGATTTGTTACTGAATTTTATATTTTAATCCTGAAGAGATTTTTCTGAAAGGTGAAATAGGAATTTTGAAAACATTCAAAATATGGGTGGCATTTTCCCTGATCTTAAGATTTGACATTGTGAAATTCATATTATGATGCAGAAGTCTGGGATTTTTTGCCTGTATAACAAATGATTGAGTTTTCGAAAGCCATCTTCATCACCCACCCCCACCCCCCCCAATCATTAAAAAAGTTTCAGCAACAGCCTGAATGTCAACTCAGAAGTTCCCAAGATGCAGTAAAGTGCCTCTTTACTGTGCTGCTGAGTAAATCCTGTGTTTTGGGCTCTTTGAAGGACAACATGCTGATTTGGAAGCAGCACTTTGCATACAAGTTGACTTTGTGTTGAAATGGTGTTTATATTTCATGGTTCTGCATGCAGCTAATGTGGCTATTATTTCAGGCGTTCTTTGATACTAAAGTAGTTCAAGTACTGCAGCATTTATCTCAGTTAAGCTACATGTAACAGGCCTTCTTTGCAATCCGACATTGACCAGGCTAAGTGTTACAGACAGTATATTCAAGAATGACGTTCCTACTCACAGAGCAAATAATTACTACAGCACTGGGGGAATCATAGAATGGTTTCAGTTGGAAGGGACCTCCAAAGATCATCTAGTCCAATCCCCCTGAACTGAGCAGGGACATCTTCAATTAGATCAGATTGTTCAGAGCCCCGTCCAGCTCGACCTTAAAAGTTTCTGGGGATGGGGCATCTACAACCTCTCTGGGCAAACTGTTCCAGTGTTTCACCACCCTCATTGGAAAAAAAAAATTCTTCCTTATATCTAGTCTGAATTTACCCTTTTTTAGTTTAAAGCTATTACCCCATGTCCTATCTTAACAGGCCCTGCTAAAAAGTTTGTCCCCATCTTTCCTGTAGGCCCCCTTTAAGAACTGGAAGGCTGCTATAAGGTCTCCCTGGAGCCTTTTCTTCTCCAGGCTGAACAATCCCAGCTCTCTCAGCCTGTCCTCATAGCATAGGTGCTTCAGCCCTCTGATCATCTTTGTGGCTTTCCTCTGGACCTGCTCCAACCTTCCTGTGCTGAGGACTCCAAAGCTGGACACAGTACTCCAGGTGGGGTCTCACCAGAGCAGAGGGGCAGAATCACTTCCCATGACCTGCTGGCCATGCTTCTCTTGATGCAGCCCAGGATATGATTTGCTTTCTGGGCTGCCAGCACACATTGTTGGCTCATGTCCAGTTTTTCATCCACTAGAAGGATGGGAAGGGGAAGCTAGTCTGGAGTAAACGCGTGACTCAAACCAGGACACCTCTGCATAGACAACGTTCTCAGTCTGTTTTCTCATAACATAAGAAAGAAAAAAATAATAGAAATAATAGTTGATTTATCATGTGCCACTTTTAACTGTGTTTTTTCCAGCTTGCAAACAGGTCTTGGATCTATTTCAGTAATTTATTGTCTTTCAGAAATATTAATAAAATGTTACTGGAGAATGATTTCACATACACATTTCAGACATAAAAATTACAAGGTTGCACATAAAATAATGCACAACTGTTCTCTTCCTCTAAGTATGTTGTATGTAAGCCTGGATGAGTAGGAGCCGCGTAGGTTTGTGGTACTATGACTAAGCTGTTAGTCTCGGTGCAGACCACTATTATGCATGTCAGGTCTTCCCCACCTCCCCCAGTATATCTTATATTAAAATACTGCATTTCAATCTTTCCTTTTTTTTTTTTCTTTTTTCCCATTTGTTTTGACTCCCTCCTCTCCCTCCTCTCCCTCCTCTCCCTCCTCTCCCTCCTCTCCCTCCTCTCCCTCCTCTCCCTCCTCCTCCTCCCATGCCAGGGCTCCCACCCCTGAACCCTGGGTTGGTGGAGTGCAGCCCTCAGAAGGTTGCAGGAGCCAAATGCACTTTGCAAGGGGAAGGGACAGTCCCCTGGGGACGTGGGGACATCT
>QJSC01018103.1:554-13310 GCA_003697955.1 Calidris pygmaea | reverse complement strand
GTGGGGTGACAGGGAGGACTACGAGGGTGACAGTGAGTGGGGTGACGGGAACAGCCGAGGGGGCGACACTGCGTTTGGTGCCGGGGACAGCGAGGGCGGGGGGGGGGGGGGGGAAAGAGGGGTGACCGCGTCCGGTCCCCGCAGCCCAGCCCGGCCCCGCCGTTTCCGCCGGGCGAGCGGCAGGGGCGGGCCGATGCCGCTGGCTTCCCGGTAGCCGCGGAGCCGCCGTTTCCAGCCGCTCTCTCCCGCGCAGGGCCATGGAGCAACCCCGGCTCATCACCGACTCCTTCCCGTTACGGCGGCGGCCGGGCCGAACCCCGGGAAAGCTCAAGGGCAGGGTTAAGGGCAGGGGATACCCCCGGCTCCGATTCCGCGCCCCCAAACCCACCGAGGACCCCCCCTCGTCGCCCCCCACCCCGGACCAAGCCCTTATGGAGATGCTGCGACGCTTCGACCTGGCCTGGGAGTACGGACCCTGCACCGGTGAGAGCCCCCTCCGCCTCCCCCCCCCCCCATCCCACCGGTGTCCGTGTGTCCCGCTGACCGTCTGTGTGTGTCCCCCCCCCCCCCTTCCCTTCCCCGGGCAGGTATCACCCGCCTGCAGCGGTGGGAGCGGGCGCAGGCGCTGGGGCTGAGCCCCCCCGGTCCCGTCCGTGACGCCCTCCTGGAGCACCGGGACAACCCCCACGTCACCTACAGGTGGGTGCGGGATGGGGAGGGGGGGGGGGTATCCCCCTTTCCTGGTGCCTTCCCCCCCCCCCCCCCTTTTCTCCCACCAACCTCAACCAGGGGGGTGTGGGGGGGACACACACATCCACTGACACCCCCCCTGCTCTGCCCCACAGCCTCTGGCACGAGTACGAGCTCTGAGGTGCTGCGCCCCACGCCGGAGGGAGGAAAAAAGAGGGGGGGGGTCCCCTTGGACTTTGTGTGTGTGTGTCATCCCCCCCCCCGCCTTGCCCCCCAAGAAGCCTGTCCGCAGCCGTGCCACAGCCCCGGGGGGGGCACCGGGCGGATTAAAGGCTGATGTGAGTGAAGGTTGGGGGGCTGCTTCGTGCTGTCTGGGGTGGGGGGGCACCCAGGGCTGAGGGGGGGTGTGTGTGTGAAGCCCCTCTGTGTGGCCCTGGGAGGGGGGGAGGGGTCTGTGCCCCCCCTCAGAGAGAGTCGGGCGGATTGTGCGGTCACAGAGAGTTTAATGCCAGGTCTGGGGGCACCCCACGGTGCCCATCACCCTGGGCACTGTCATCCCCCCCAAAACGTGCACCCCCTCCCCATGCCAACTGGGGGAACTGGTCCTCATCACTGGGAAGGTGGGAGAACAACGGGGTCCCCGCCTTGGGGTGCACCCCCCCCCAAAAGTGAGGGGGTGGGGAAGGGCAGGAGAGCAGCAGGAGCTCTGCCCCCCAGCGAAGGGGGACACGGGAGGTGACATGCGCCCCCACGGCAGGGTGAGGGGACAGGGGAGGGCCCCCGGGTTGTTGTCCCCAACGCCACTCACCGCTGAGCGGGTCCAGGGTGTCCGTGAAATCCTCACCGGAGTTGGGATGCGGCTGGATCACATGGGCAGCGTGGGCCGGCTACCGGAGCCTGCTGGCCACCGGACACCCCCTGCCAGGCACAGAAAGGGTGAGAGATGCTGGTGAGCCCAGATCCAGAAGCTGGTGCTGCTGGGACTCCCAGTAACACCAGCGGGACTGGCCAAGCTGGGAGAGGGGACGGAGAGCACAGGGGTAGACACGGAGGTGGTACCTGAGAGGACAACGCTGCTGGTTCCTCCTCCATCGTCCGCACCTGGAGAAAAATCAAAGAGGAGCCATGACACGAGTTGATGGCCATCTGGGTGCCCACAAGGGTGGCACAGAGCAGACAGTGCCACCAGCCCCTGCCCTGACGTGGCTGCCCATACCCGGGGGTAACAGAAGGGAGGGACAGAGGACATGGTGGCCAACGGGGCTGGAGAGCTGGGGACAAAGGTGTCTTCAGGCTGGCAGGGGCTTGGCTGGATTATGACATGGTTGGTTGGTCTGGGTGGGGGGTGCATTGGGAGCTGCAGTTCTGTCAGGCACTTGGGGGGGGGCTGCAGGGGCTCACTTCTAGACCAGAGTCTTCAGCATCACGAAGTTGCAGGTGGGATTTCTCCTCCATGTCTGTGGGGAGAAGGGAAGAGGGATGAGCCCCCCCCCCCCAATTCGTAGAGTCACAGAAGGGTTTGGGTGAGAAAGGACCTTCAAGATCATCCAGTTCCCACCACCTCCCACCAGACCAGGTTGCTCCAAGCCCCCTCCAACCTGCCCTTGAACCCCTCCAGGGATGGGGCAGCCACAACTTCTCGGGGCAACCTGGGCCAGGCTCTCACCACCCTCACAGCAAAGAAGTTCTCCTCCACATCTCAGTTCCATCTCCCCTCTTGCAGTGTCAAACCCTTCCCCCTCCTCCTAGGGCTCCCCTCCCTGATCCAGAGTCCCTCCCCATCTCTCCTGGAGATCCTTTAGGGACTGGAAGGAGCTCTAAAGTCTTCCCGGAGCCTTCTCTTCTCCAGGCTGGACCCCCCAACTCTCTCAGCCTGTCCTCACAGCAGAGGAGCTCCAGCCCTCCCAGCATCTCCGTGGCCTCCTCTGGACCATCTCCTTCTTATGTTGGTGGCCCTAGAGCTGGAGGCAGCAGCGCAGGTGGGCTCTCACCAAAGGGACACTATCCCCTCCCTTGCCCTGCTGGCCGCGTTCCTGGGTAACCACACCAGGAATCCCATCTGAAGCTGACCGTAGCTGTTTGCAGAGTTGTTTTCGGCTCAAGTTCATGCCAAAATTCCAGCCTGTCCAATGCAGCAGCGCAAAGAGCCACCCTGGCCATCTGCCAGCCCAGGCCCATCGCCACGGCTCTTATCAAAACCTTCCCAGGAGCAGCAGGGCGAGACGATAAGCAGCGAAAGCAAGAAGCAGCCACTAACGAGCGCTAGGCTCTCATTTATAGTAAGGCGAGCAAACCCCTACCCCCCCCCCCCCCCCCCCCCCGGCAAGCACAATTAATAACTGAACAGCAATAACAGCTACAAATTCGTTCCAATCAAACCTGTCGTTATATCGAACCCTTTGAGTCCCACGTTGGGTGCACAAAAAGCGCCGTCGTGGTTTAACCCCAGCCGGCAACCAGGACCGCGCAGCCCCTCGCTCACTCCCCCCCGCCGCCTCGAGTTGGGATGAGGGAGAGAATCAGAGGAATAAAAGCGAGGAAAAAGTCGTGGGTTGAGATAAAGACAGTTCAATAGGTAGAGCAAAAGCCGCACGCGCAAGCGAAGCAAAACGAGGAATTAATTCCCTGCTCCAGCCATCCCCGGGAAAGCCAGGCTCCATCAGGCATAACAGTGACTTGGGAAGACAAACGGCATCACTCCCAACGTCCTCCCCTTCCTTCTTCTTTCCCCCAGCTTTATATACCGAGCGTGACGTTCCCATGGCATGGAATATCCCTTTGGTCAGTCGGGGTCAGCTGTCCCCGCTGTGTCCCCTCCCAACTTCTTGTTTCCCCCCCAGCCTGCTCGCTGGCGGGAGGAGAAAAGGCCTTGAGCGCTCAGCAACAACCCAAAACATCACACTATTTCCATCCCAAACCCAAAACATAGCACAACACCAGCTGCAAGCAAGGAAGTTAACTCCATCCCGACTGAAACCATGGCAATTTCCGAGGTAGTAACAGCAAAACCATTGAATTTAGGTATGGATGAAACAAAACTGGGACCTGTGGGAACAAAAAATGAGGAGCAGGCTGTTTGGGTGGAGAAAGGAAGGTGGAAAGGTAGCAAAAAGGGGCCCAGAAATGGAAAAAAAAATGAAGAATAAGGTATAAAATCAGGTACAGGTCAGCACAAGGTGGGGTTTTCTGATGTTAGGGGTGCAGATGACTGTGGATTGTTAGTGCAATCAACCTGCAGAGCCAGGTCTGGTGGGCACAGCCACCCCCCAGGCCATCGGGACTCCCTTTCCCCCCCCAGACAGTGGGGAGGGAAGGGTGATAGAGCCGTCATTCCACAGCAGTCCTGTGGGATGCGTAAGATTAAGAGCCGTAATTAGTAGCTTTGCTGCATGCAGAGAATCGTTTAATCACAAATTATTAGTAGGATGTGTCTGTTAATTATTTAGGTTATCGATTACTTAATTTATTAGCTCTCCAGCGGTTTGTTGCTTCATCAATAAAATGAATCGGTTATATATCAAGCTTGCAATCCAGCGGTGGAGAGCCGGAGCCATGTCCTGGGAGGGGGGGCAGGCGGGACGGGGTTGGGGGGCCACCCGCAGCACTGGTCCCACTCACACTGCGGGTCCAGAGACCTCCAGATCACCTTCTTCAGCCAGATCTTGTCCCGCTGGAGGAGCTTCAGGCCCTTGAAAGTCTTCTGCTTGGGGGACGTGATTTATCTGCTGGGAACAGGATGGAGGTATTTAGGGTGTGGAGCACACCCCCCCCAAGAGGGAAAGCACCCCGCTCCCAGCCAGCCCAACATCATGCCCAGCAAGACCCTGGGGCCAGGAGAAGGGAGGCAGCTGGTGGGGGGCCCCCCAAGGGGGTCTCACCCCGCTTTCTCTGCCCTAACACCCTCCCTGGGTCCAGCTTTGTGCCATGGTCCCCCTGTACCCGGTGGCTGCTGTCACCGTGGCCAAAATCCCTTTGCCCTGAGGCAGGTGCCAGCAGGGCGTCCTGCAAAGCCACTCGGCACTGATGATGTCCTCCTGGCCTGTCTGGCAGCATCTGCCACCAAAACTGCCAGGACAGGACGCTCTGGAGGCCAGGACCCAGGCTGGTGGTGGGGAGAATGAGGGAGGTTGCCAGGCTCCTTGTGGTGGCAAAGGGTTGGAAGTGGGAGGTAATAAAACCCACCCAAAGAGCACCCATGTGGGTGGCAATCAAGAAGACCCCGTGCCAGTGAGGCAAATTGAGGCTTCAAGAAGAAAGAGGGTCTGTCTTATCTCCAAAAGCACAGGCAGGATGCCCTGCATGGACCCATGGCAGTGTTGCGGCCCCTCGCTCCTGCTATGGCCTGTATCTCCCTTCTGTCCCGTGTCCCACCATGGGAAGGGGGGTCTGAAGAGACAAGTGACAGTTCCACCTCGATGCAGCCCAGGTTGCTGCTGTGCCCTGCTCCTCTGCTGCCATCGCCCTGCACAGCAGCAGCTGTAAGACGGGACTGACGGAGCTGAGCAAAGGTCGGGCTGCCGACACAGCCCAGCCCAGCTCTTCCCTGCTCGAGTCAAGTCTTTACTTGTGGTTTCACAACCCAGCGAGGGCTCTGGCCACACTCCAGCAGCTTTCTAGGTGCCACGTCCCAACCTGGAGGGTACTGTGGGGTGGGGGGAAGACTCTGGGACGGCTTTACCCCTTGGGGGAACAGCAGATCCAGTCAGGACGCCTTTCCTCAACACAGGCCCTCACAGCCAGTGGCAATACGCCACCTTCCAGCGGCCCAGTCTTTGCCTTTCCTCCCACCACGGCCACAGCAGGCTGGTGGCTCTCTGCTCCGCTTCACTCCTCCGCCGCCGGTCCCCGGGCCTGCTCCGGTCCCGGTCCTTGGGCCCGTTCCGGTCCCGGTCCCGGGGCCTAGGCCGCTGGGGCTGAGGCAGGCCGGCTCCCGGTTCCCATAGCAACCAGGAAGTCGCGCCCTCACGCATGCGCAGACCCGGGACGCCCGCGCAGATTCCCCCGTCGCCGCGCAAAGGACGCTGGGGGTTGTAGTTCCTCCCTTTCCGCACCTCCCCCGCCACGCACAAGATGGCGGCGCGGGGCCTCGGGCGGCCCTGTAGGCCGCGCGTTCACTCTGACCCCTACTGAGGGCAGGCGCAGCCCCACGCACGACCCCTCCACCCCCGCCCCGCGGCGGCAGGACCCACGCCAGGGGCAGCCGTTTCCACGCTTTATTGTCAGTGCGGGCGCGGTGAGGGGGTGGCAGTGGGGAGGGGAGGGGGAAGAGGAGGCCGGGCCACCCCCGCCTCCCCACCCCCCCACCCCCCAACCCCAGGCAGTGCACAGTGTGTGGGGAGGGCGTGGCGGCTCCATGGCCACGCCCCCAAAAGGCCTTAGGCCACGCCCCTTCCCCATAGCCGCCCCCCCCGCCCCGGGTTAGGGAGCAGGGGGCGGGGTGAGGGGGAGGCGAGGGGCGGGGTCCGCGGGGGACGAAGGGGCGGAGTCGGCAGCGGTGGGCGGAGCTTGGTCGCCCTCGGGGGCGTGGTCACAGCCGGGGGCGGGGCCTCCGTCCAGGCTGGCCTGGCGCACCACGCGGCGGGGCCGGGAGGAGGGACGGGGCGCCGGGGGGGCGACCGCCGGCTCCTTCGTGGCCACCAACACCTAGCGGGGACACACACACACACACACACCAAACAGGGGGAAGGGGGCTCAGCCAGGGCTGTAGCCCCGCCCCCCCCCCCCCCCCCATCCTCCAACCTCCCCCTTCCCACTCACCTCCTCGTTGAAGGGCTCCCCCAGCACCTCGGGGGGTTCGGGGGACTCCATCTGGCTGATGCTCCGCATGACGGCGCAGAGGGAGATGCGGGGGCGCCGGGAGGTCCCCAACAGCCCCGGCCCACTCGGGGACTGCGGGGACGAGGGGGACAGGGCACCTTCTTCCCCCCGGGTGGCCTCGGGGAGCTCCTGGGGCTGGGCAGCCCCCTCGGTGGCCTTGGGCTCCCAGAGTCTGCTGTGCCGGCTGCCGGACACCCGCCATCAGCCGCTGGCCACGCCCCCTGCCACGCCCACCCACCCCCCCGGCGGGGGGCCACGCCCCTTCTGAGTCAGGGCGGGGCACCCAGAGGCTCCGCCTCCACGCCCGTGACGTCAGAGGGTGGGGCATGGGCACCACCCCAGCCCCACCCTGCTCGTGGGGGCGTGGCCATGACAGACCCCGCCCAATACACCCAATGGGCGTATCCCTTATAGGCCCCGCCCACCCTTTCTCTAGAGGGCGTGGCCACGACAGACCCCGCCCACCACATCAGGGGGCGTGGCCATGAAAGGTCCCCACCCACCACACCAGGGGGCGTGGCCATGACAGACCCCGCCCACCATACCGTATAAGGTGTGAGCATGACAGACACCGCCCACCTCGCCAGAGGGGCGTGGCCTTGTCAGACCCCGCCCACCATACCATATAGGGTGTTGCAATGGAAGGTCCCACCCACCGTATCACATAGGGCGTGGCCATGACAGACCCCGCCCACCACACCAGGGGGCGTGGCCATGACAGACCCCGCCCACCATACCATATAGGGCATGGCCAGGGAAGGTCCCACCCACCAGGTCATGGTCCAAGTAGACCCTGCCCAAAGGGGTGTGGTCACATCAGGCCCCGCCCACCCCTGGGGCGTGGCCCCGCCCCCTAGCCCCGCCCACCTGGCGTGCAGGATGCCCTGGTAGAAATCCAGCTGGCGCATGAAGCCGGGGTTGGGCAGGACGCTGGGGCGGCAGTGCCGGACGTGCCGCAGCGCCCGCTCCAGGGACCACCCGTACTCCTTCATGGCGTAGGCCAGCACCGTGGCCGCCGAGCGGCTCAGCCCCATCCGGCAGTGCACCAGCGCCCGGCCACCGGTGGCCCTGTGGCACCCACCCAGTTGCCACCGAGCTCCTGGGGCTCCCCCACCCCATCCCCAGCCACCCCGGTGTCCCCAGGGAACCCCTGCCCCAGGGCTCCCCATGTCCCCAAGGACCCCATGCCCCAGGGCTCCCCATGTCCCTAAGGACTCCATACCCCAGTGCTCCCCATGTCCCCAGGGCTCCCCATGTTCCCAGGGACCCTATGTCCCATGGCTCCCCCGTCCCCAGTGCCACCACTGTCCCCAGTGTGTCAGTGCCCCAGGGCCCCCCAGGTCCCCAGTGCTGCCTGTGTCCCCAGGGACCATGTGCCTCGGGGCTCCCCATGTCCCCAGCGACCCCACACCCCAGGGCTCCCTGGTCCCCAGGTCTCCCAGTGTCCACAGGGACACCAGCTCCCAGTGCTCTCTTCCAGTGTCCCCAGGGCTCCCAGCACCCCAATGGCCCCCAGCACCACAGGCATCCCAGGTACCCCCCCTCCAGCCTGTCCCTAGCTCCAGCCCCAGCCCCTCCATGCTCCCCAACACCCCCTCTGATTGCCCCCCCGTCCCGTGCCCCAGGGCTGCCCTGGCCCCACTGACCGGACACGGGAGAGGAAGAGGAAGGTGTCGTTCCAGTGGGGCAGGAGCTGGGCTGTCTCCTCGTCGTACACCCGCACGTTCATGTAGGTGAAGAGCGCCGGGAAGAAGTTGTCAATCTCCCGTGCCACGTTCAGGATGTGGGTGACCCTGCAGTGCCACGGGCGGGGGACATGGCCAGCACGCAGGGTTAGGGGTCTGCCCAATGCTCCATAGGGTGCCCCACAGTCCCCCAGGCCCACCCCACCGCAGGGCCACAGCCCTGCTGCACCCACCCTGCCAAGTGTCCCATGATGACTCCATGCCCACCTTGGTGGGTGCCCTACAAAGACCCCCACGGCCAGCTCAATGAGTGTCCCCCAATGACCCCATGCCCACCCCATCAGTGTCCCTTGATGACCCCCTATGCACCCCATCGAGCCATCTCACGATGACCTCATACCTGCACCACCACAACACTCCATGACGGCCCTATGCCCACCCCACTATGACACCCCAGATGACTCAGTGCCACCCCACCATGAAACCCCACGATGGCCCTATGCCCACCCCACTGTGACACACCAGATAACTCCTGGCCACCCCACCATCACAGCCCATGATGGCCCTATGCCCATCCCACCACGACACCCCAAATGACCCCGTGCCACCCCACTGTGCCATCCCATGATGGCCCTATGCCCGCCCCACCATCACACCCCAGATGACCCCGTGCCACCCTACCATGACACTCCATGATGGCCCTATGCCCGCCCCACTGGGACATCCCAGATAACCCTGTGACACCCCACGATGGACCTATGCCCACCCCACCATCACACTCCAGATGACCCTGTGCCACCCCACCATCACATCCCACATGACCCCATGCACCCCACCGAGCTGCTCCATGACGGCCCTATGCCCACCCCACTGTCACACCCCAGATGACCTTATGCCACCCCAGATGGCCCCGTGCCACCCCACGCTCACCGGTTCTGCTGCAGCTCCTCCAGGTTGGCCGCGTTCCACTCGGAGCCCTGTGTGGTGGCACTGGTGAGGGGTGGGGACATCCCTGAACCCCCCCTTGCCCACCCTGCCCGCCCCACTGCCCACCAGGTAGAGGTGTGGGAAGACGCGGGAGGGCCGGTCCATCTGTGCCAGCACCAGCAGCATCTCGTTGTCGATGAAGTCCTTGTGCTGGGCCAGGCTGTGCCCCGTGCGTCGCTCCAGCTCCTCCCGCACCTGGGCACGGCCGTGGGGTGAGGGATGGACCCCCTGCCTGCCCCCGTGCCCGCGAGCCAGGTCCCCGGCCCGCCAGATGACCCCCCCCTGCCCCCCAGCTTGGTGGCACCCACCTCCTTGGAGGTGACACTCTCCAGGTCGGCGGTGGCCATCACCTCCCGCAGCAGCGCCCGCACCGACTGCTCCGACAGCTCTGGCACCGCCGGCCTGGCACAGGCGTCACCGTGTCACCTGCCCCGCCCAGTCCACACCCTGCCCAGACCCCGCCTCCTCCGCTCCAAAGCCCTGCCCCCAAGGGCAAGACCCACCTCCCATTGACCCGCATGAAGGTAGAAGCTCCTCATGGTTCCTTTAAGCCCCACCCCCAAGGGAAAACCCCGCCTCCCATTGACCCTCATGAAGGTAGAAGCCCCACCCAGTTTCTTTAAGCCCCGCCCCAAGCACAAGCCCCACCTCCCATTGACCCCCATGAAGGTAGAAGCTCCTCCTGCTTCCTTTAAGCCCCGCCCCCAAAGGCAAACCCTGCCTCCCATTGACCGGCATGAAGGTGGAAGCTCCGCCCAGTCCCCTTAAGCCCCGCCCCAAGCACAAGCCCCGCCTCCCATTGACCCCCATGAAGGTAGAAGCTCCGCCCAGTTCCCCTTAAGCCCCGCCCCCAAGGGAAACCCCCATCTCCCATTGACCCCCCTGAAGGTGGAAGCTCCGCCCGGTTCCCTTTAAGCCCCGCCCCCAAGGGAAGCCCCCATCTCCCATTGACCCCCCTGAAGGTGGAAGCTCCGCCCATTTCTCCTCAAGCCCCGCCCACCACCCCGAACCCAGGCCCCGCCCCTCCCTCCCAGCCCCACCCAATAGCTCCACCTCCTTTTACAAATCCCCGCCCGTCCCTCCCCAGGAAACGGCGGTGCTGATTGGCTGGCAAGCCAGTGGGCGGGGCCGAATGGGTGGTGGAGGGGGGCGTGGCCGAAGTGGGCGGGGCTTACCCGAGTGGCGCGGGGGAGGTGGGACGCACGGACTCCAGGTCGGCCATGGCCAGCCACTCGTTGAGGCAGCTCTGCTCCGAGGCCACCGCCGCCGCGTAGCCGCCGGCCCAGGCCAGCGCCGGGCCCCCGGGGATGTGGCCGCCGCGGGAGGCCTCCTCGCAGGCCCGGTGCAGCTCCTGCAGCACGGCCCTGCCGCGGACACGCCTGCCACCACGCCGTCCCCGGCACCCCCTCCCCACCGCCCCCCGAGATGGTGTCACCCGGCCCCCCCACTCCGTGTTGGGACCCGTCACCGCGTAGGTGCCACCTCCCCTCTCCAGGGCTTCTAGAACCCGTTGGGTGGCCCAAACTGCCCTTCCACATCCCCGTTCCTGTGGTCACCAGGTGCTCCTGGTGGTGCCCACCTCAACCCTGCCCATGATGGTGCTCACATCGCCCGTGCCCACAGAAGTGCCCATGTCCCTTGTGCTCATGGTGGTGCCCACATCTCTTGTGCCCATAGTGGTGCCCACTTCCGCCATGCCCAGGGCAGTAACCATGTCCCCCATGGCCATGGTTGTGCCCACATTCCCCATGGCCATGATGGTGCTCACCTCCCCCATGACCAGGGCGGTAACCACACACCCCCATGGCCATGATGGTGCCCTTGTCCCCTGTGCCCATGGTGGTGCCCACAGCTTGTGTGCCCATAGTGGTGCCCATGTCCCCTGTGCCCATGGTGGTGCCCAAATCTCTTGTGCCCAGGGCAGTAATCACATCTTCCATGGCCATGGTTGTGCCCACATCCCCCATGGCCATGGTGGTGCCCATGTCCCCTGTGCCCATGATGGTCCCCACTTCCCCCATGCCCAGGGCAGTAACCACATCCTCCATGTCTGTGATGGTACCCACATCCTTCATGCCCATGGTGGCGCCCACAACTCCATGGCCATGGTGGTGCCCAGATCCCCCAAGCCCATGATGGTGCCCATGTTCCCCATGGCTGTGGTGGTACCCACATGCACCGTGCCCATGGTGATGCCCACATCACATCCCCCTTGCCCCTGATAATGCTCGCATCCCCTGTGCCCATGCTGGTGCTTACATCTCTTGCCCACATCTTCCATGCCCAGGGTAGAAACCACATCCTCCACGGCTGTGGTGGCACCCACATCACCTGTCCCCATGGTGGTTCCCACCTCTCTTGCGCCCCTAGTGGAGCCCACATCCCCCATAAACGTGGTGGTGCCCCCATCCCCCATGCCAACATTGGTGCCCACATCCCCCTGTGCCCACGGACCCAGCGGGGGCTCGCTCACCACATGGTCTGCACAGAGATGGGCTTGAAGATGCGGGTCTGCCCCCCTGATGTCACGCTGAAGCCCCTGGGCACCAAGGGGAGACACGTAGGTGTGGGTGGGCACCTCAGCCCTGCCCCTACCCACAGGCCCCACCCAATCCCACCATCACAACCCCCTCCCTCCCCTATTCCTTACCCATCGCCATCGAGGAAGACCTGGGTGTCGCTCCAGAGGGGCAGCACCATGCCCAGGGTGCAGTGGGTGGCCCTGGGGCGGGCAGAGGTCAGGGGGTGCGGCTGCCCCCCCCCCTTTGCCCATCCCCCCTGCACCCCACTCACCCCTCGTGGGCAAAATCCACACCCAGCAGCGCCGTCTCCCCCTCGGCTCCCCCCTCCTCGGGACGCACCACCAGCAGGTACCGCACCCGCCGCGGCCGCGCTGACTCCAGCCGCACCGCCTGGGGGTGCAGGGGGGGGCATGAGGGGTGTCCCCTGCACCCCCAGGGGCAGCACTGTGGGATCTGCCCCCTCCAATGCCCCCAGTGCCCGGGAAGGAGCATCAAGAACACTGAGGGAGGCAGGCTGGGCCATATCCCACCTCCATCCCATCCCATTTCATCCCTATCCCATTTCATCCCCATCCCATCCCATTCTGTCCCCATCCCATTCTATTCTCATCCCATTCTGTCCCATCCCAATCCCAACCTGTCTCATCCCGTCCCCATCCCTGTCCCCATCCCATCCCCACCCTGTTCCCATCCATATCCCATTCCCATCCCCATCCTTTTCTCACCTCTGTCCCCATCCCTATCCTGTCCCCATCCCCATCCTGTCCCCAATCCCCTCCCATTCCATCTATTTCACTGTCCATCTCATCCCCATCCCATCACTATCACCGTTCCTGTCCTGGTCACCATCCTCAACCCATTCCATCCCATCACTGTCACCGTCACCATTCCCTTCCCATCCCCGTCACCATCCCATCCTCATCACTGTCACCGTCACTGTTCCCATCCCATCCCTGTCACCATCCTCATCCCATCGCTGTCACCGTCACCATCCCCATCCCATCTCCATCACCATCCTCATCCCATCCCCATCCCATCCCATCCCATCCCATCCC
>QJSC01018098.1:0-14772 GCA_003697955.1 Calidris pygmaea | reverse complement strand
GACCCCTCTACGTTTTTCCGTTTCCGACCCTCTAAGGGGCAAATAACGAAAATTGGCTGACCTTGGTTGTTATAGCAATAAGTATAAGCAAGGGCCTCTCTGCATACCATTCCCTGGCATGGAGCACAAACATTGGTCTTATCACTCTGAGAAGGAACAGTTTTCTCCACAATATGCTGTTAATTTCAGAGAGTTAGAAAAGGCCTAACTAAAATGCAAAGTTACAGAACACAAAATTGATCCGGTTTTACCTCAAACTGGGACACCAAGTCTAGGCTGAGACTCACAGCCCTAAGAAGTATACATATAAGATGAATCACAGTCTCTTCCCTGATGGGCTTTTGGTCTAATTAATATGAAAGAAGCATAACTTGAATAAAGAGAACTATGGGTAGCAACAAAATGGAATTTTTTTTCATCCTCTTCTTTTGCTACTGTCTCTCACAGTATCCTTGTGGGCAAGTTGATGAACTGAGAGATGAGCATGTACATGGTGCACTGGAGGAAGAACTGGGTGAACAGCAGGGCTCAAAGGATTGGGGTGAATGGGGCTACATCTGGCTGGCGACTGGTTACCAGTGGCGTTCCTCAGAGATCAATTCTAGGGTCAGTTTTGTTCAATATATTTATCAACGATCTGGGTGCAGGAGTTGAATGCACCATTAGCGATTTTGCTGAGGATACTGAACTGGGAGGTGCTGTTGACTCTTTTGAGGGACAAGAGGCCTTGAAGAGGGATCTGGATAGACTGGAACATTGAGCAATCATCAGTGGCATAAAATTTAACAAGAACAAATGCCAGATTCTGCACCTGGGATGGAATAACACCAGACACAAGTATAGACTGGAGTGGCTGGAGAGCAGCCCTGCAGAAAGGGATCTGGGGGTGCTGGTTGACAGCAGCCTCAATATGAGACAGCAGTGTGCCTTGACAGCTAAGAGGGCAAACCACATCCTGGGCTGCATCAAACACAGTATAACCAGCTGGTTAAAAGAGGTGATTATCCCGCTGTATTTAGCATTGGTGCGGCCTCACCTTGAGTACTGTGTGCAGTTCTGGGCCCCACAATTTAAGAAGGATGCAGAGATCTTTGAATGTTTTTAGAGGAGGGCAAGAAAGCTGGCGAAAGGGCATGTCCTATGAGGAACAGATAAGGACTCTGGGGTTGTCTAGTTTGGAGAAAAGGAGGCTGAGGAGCGACCTCATTGCTCTCTACAGCTTCCTGAGGAGGGGAGGTGGAGAGGGAGGTAATGATCTTTTCTCTCTGGTATCCAGTGACAGGATGTGTGGGAATGGCTCAAATCTGCCCCATGGGAGGTTTAGGCTGGACATTAGGAAGCATTTCTTTACCCAACAGGCTTCCTAGAGAGGTGGTTGATGCCCCAAGCCTGTCAGTGTTGAAGAGGCATTTGGACAATGCCCTTAATAGCATGCTTTAAATATTAGTTAGCCCTGGAGTGGTCAGGCAGTTGGACTAGATGATTGCTATAGGTCCCTTTTCGCCTCCCCTCCCCTCCCCCTTCTACCACTTGCAATATATATATATTTAATGCTGCTGCGTACTAAATTGAAGATTCAGCCCCTCAGTGATGTACTTGCATCTTTCCTCCCTGCCTTGTCAGATGCTCTTCCCCACACCTCTCTCTCCAAGGAGAGGAGGAAGAGAGATAAAGAGACTTATGAGTTTACAAAAAACTAAACTACTTTAATGGAAATATTAATAAATAAGACAAATAATAAAAAAGAAAATAATGAAATACATACAATACATACAAAACTGTATCAAGCTCCCAGGATGACGATCACATCACCAGCAGGCACTGGGGAAGTCCCAGACTGGACTCAGTGACAGATGGGAGCTAGATTCTGGATCTGGAGTCAGGAACGCATGGACTGAGATCAAAGGCAGATGAACAGGGTCTTCCTCGGATGCCAGCGACTGAAGAGAGAGAGTTGATCTCTTTGATCCCTCAGCTTTTATACTGAGCATGATGCAGATGGGATGGAGTACCTTGTTGGTCAGTTTTGGGTCACCTGTCCTGTCCGCTCTTCCCCACAGCTACAACCCCTCTATGCTTTTCCACTTCTGACCCTCCAATGGGGCAAATAACAAAGTTAGCTGACCTTGGTTGTTATAGCAATAAGTATAAGCAAGGGCCTCTCTGCATACTATTTCATCTATTAATGTAGCAGACAATACGAAGATCACCTAATACTATTAGAAAGCTCTATCTCATTTTAAGTTTTAACTAGAAATTGTATCGGAAATCAACTTTGAAACGGCAGCAGTTATAACTGTGTCAGTACTCAGAATCAAGATCATTAATTAAAAGAAGTGAACTTCTGCTTTAATGTAAGGTAACTTTTGCAGTCCCACCTAACCTTAAACATTCTGCAGCCATACATCTAGCAGTTAATACAAATGGACTGGAGGCACACTGTGTTAGTTTTGTAAAGAATGTATCAATCCCTCTTATTCTGGAAAAGAAATCTATGAAATATATTATACCGTGTAAGATCTTCACAGGTCGAATAGCATCTTGGGTTTTTCCTTCCTAGATGATGACAATTCTGAAGAAGGCCTTCACACCATTCATTCAGGAAGGCATGAATATGCATTCAGCTTTGAGCTTCCACAGATGTAAGTACTTAAATGCAGTAGACAGTTTGTGTGAGAGAAGGCTAAGATACGTACCTGCTTAAGAAAAATTCTTGTGGGTGGAGGGGAAACCTGTTCAATGTCAGTAGGAGTTGTGCTCAGACATGCAATAGAGGACATAATCTCATTAAACTGAAGAAGTTGCTTTTAACCTGGTTAAGAGTTTTTCATAAAACAGGAGCTCATTGTTGCCTAGCTGGTTACTCTCTCTTTTGACTGAGGTCTATTGACTCATTATGTCTTGTAGTATTTTACCCCTTCACAGGAGAAGGGAGGGGAATTTGTGTCATTTGAGTCCTGCAAAGTGCCTAAGTTATCTTATAAATGAAACATGATTTTAGTGGAGCCACGCAGACCATCAGAACTAGTGATCATAGAATTGTCTAAATTGGAAGGGACCTTTAAGATCATCTAGTCCAACCGTCAACCTAACTCTGATAAAAACCATCACTAAACCATGTCACTAAGCACTATGTCAACCCATTTTTTAAATATCTTCGGGGATGGTGCCTCAGCCACCTCCCTGGGCAGCCCATTCCAATGCATAATAACCCTTTCAATGTAAAAATTTTTCCTAATATCAAATTTGAACCTCCCCTGGCGCAACTTGAGGCCATTTCCTCTTGTCCTATCGCCTGTGACTTGGGAGAAAAGACTGACCCCCACCTCTCTACAATTTCCTTTCAGGTAGTTGTAGAATGTGATACGGTTTCCCTTCAGCCTCCTTTTCTCTAGGCTGAACAACTCCAGCTCCCTCAGCCTCTCTTCATAAGACTTGCTCTCCAGACCCCTCACCAGCTTTGTTGCCCTTCTCTGGACCTGCTCTAGCCCTTCAATGTCTTTTTTGTGGTAAGGGGCCCAAAACTGGACACAGTACTCGAGGTGGGGCCTCACCAGTGCTGAGTACAGGGAGACGATCACCTCCCGAGTCCTACTCACCACGCTGTTCCTGATACAGGCCAGGATGCTGTTGGCCTTCTTGGCCACCTGGGCACACTGCTGGCTCATGTTCAGCTGACAGTTGACCAACGCTCCCAGGTCCTTTTCTGCTGGGCATCTCTCCAGTCACTCTTCCCCAAGCTTTTAACGGTGCATAGGGTTGTTGTGGCCCAAGTGCAGGACCCAGCACTTGGCCTTGTTGAACCTCGTCCCATTGGCCTCATCCCAATGATCCAGCCTGTCCAGATCCCTCTGCAAAGCCTTTCTACCCTCCAGCAGGTCAGCACTCCTGCCTAGTTTGGTGTCATCTGCAAACTTATTGAGGGTGCACTCGATCCCCTCATCCAGATCATTGATAAAGATGTTAAAGAGAACCGGCCCCAGTACCGAGCCCTGGGTACCACTCGTGACCGGCCGCCAACTGGTTTTAACTCCATTCACCACCACTCTCTGCTTGGCCCTCCAGCCATTTTTTAACCCAGTGGAGAGTATTCCCATCCAAGCCATGGGCAGCCAGTTTCTCCAGGAGGATACTGTGGGAGACTGTCATCCTGTATGAGGATGAAGTCCAGGTAGACAACGTCCACAGCCTTTCCCTCTTTCACCAAGTGGGTCACGGTCATAGAAGGAGATCAGGTTTATCAAGCAGGACCTGCTTCTCATGAACCTGTGCTGGCTCAGCCTGATCGCCTGGGCGTCCTTCATGCACCGCATGATGGCACTCAGGATGATCTGTTCCATGACCTTCCCAGGCACCAATGTCAGACTGACAGACTCACTGTGATAAGATAACAGCTTAACTGTTTGGGCTCAATCTGAAACAGATGTGTCAAGCTTAAACATATTTGAACAAAATATATTTTTTTTTCTAGTTTAAATAGGATGTATGTACTCAGGCTGACCTTTATGCAAAAAGCTGGGATGGAAATAAGGAAATGGATGGGTGGATGAAGCAAGAAACATTCCCATACCTGATCCTGCTTGTCTCAGAAAGCAAAGGTGAAGCAAGAGCGATAGCAGAAGTCTTAAGACAAATTGCCACATACACACACAAAAAGTTTGAGGTGTCTACTTTATACATTGTGAAGGGAAGATTTATACATAAAGGCGTTAGCAACATGGAAATTAGCTAAAACACAAGTTGCAGGAAAATTAAATATAAAGGAACAGAGGGAGTCTGGAAATACATGAAAGAAGGGAGGCAGGAGGAGCCTTTTACTGTAAAAGTGAAGTGTTGAAGTCATTAAGGTTAAAAAAAGTTGGCAGAATATTAGACTAATACCTTGTATTAAAGCTAATAAATTATCTGCTTATTAGAGGGTCTGGCTTTAGCAGAACCTGTAGATGATAAATGCTTTTACAGATCAGTTTCAGCAAATAGCAGAGGGCTCTACAGTAGATATTATTGAAACACTGAAGAAGACCCATATATATGGAGACTTAAAAGTCATTTTAAGGGAATATCAGTATCATCCTTATCACTTTTTATAGATGAGATTTTCATCTGAACCTTGAGTTGGAAGGGATGTTCAAATATGAAACAACAAAACAGTATATGTGAATATGGAATATTATGTTTGAGATTAAATAGATGACCAGTAAAATAGCACAAGTGTTTATTAAAACACTAAAGTTCTTTTCAAGTGACTTGAAAGGAATAACTATGAAGCCATCTTTGATAATACTGAAAAAATGAAGGCTGGTAATAAAGGGCCGGAAGAACACTAGTTTGATACTGCCTCCTTAATGCTTCTTGCTATTTAGTATTCATAGAATGTTTTAAAAAAATATTTCAAACAAAACCAATGTGGTTGGTTGACCTTGGCTGGCTGGCTGGCAGCCCTCCATGCAGTTGTTCTCTCACTTCCCCTCATCAGCAGGACAGGGAGACAAAATAAGATCGACAAGCTTGTGGGTTGAGATAATGGCAGTTTAATAAGAAAAACAAAAGCCATACACGGAAGCAAAGCAAAAATAAGAATTTATTTACTACTTCCCATTAGCAGGCAGATGTCCAGCCACTTCCTGGGAAACAGGGCCTCAATATGTGTAGTGGTTTCTTGAGAAGACAAAACACCATAAACGTCTGTGTCAGCCCTGTCCATGTGTGTGTCCCCCACCCCTTCGGCTTTTATTGTTGAGTATGATGTCATATAGTATGGAATATCCCTTTGGTCCGTTTGGGTCAGCTGTCCTGGCTATGTCCCTTCCCAAGCTCTTGCCCACACCTAGCCTGTTGGCCTTTGGGAATGGGGTGTTGGAGAGACAGCCTTGATGCTGTGCAAGCACTTTTCAGCAATAGCTAAAGCATTGGTGTGTTATCAACACTGTTCTAGTCACAAATGCAAAGCACCACGGCACTATATGGGCTATTATGAGGAAAATTAACCCCATCCCAGGCAGACTCAGTACAACCAAATACAAAATAATAGTGAAAAAACCAAGACACTAACTAGCCTTACTGTTTTTGCTTTAAAGGATACTGGGGCAGGATGAAACACTGAAGACTGATTAGAAAAATCTTTTCAGCTGCATTATTAAGAAATAAATAAACATTTCAGATGTGCAAATAGAGATGTCAAACCTGTAGCAGAAAGAATCATTCTAGTAAAGTACTAGCACAGCTAGTATTATTCCATATAGAAGTTAGGAAGTGAAGCTTTGCCCATAACTTATCTTTTATTATGATGCATTTTGAACATAGTGGAATATAGAAATTCTTCCTTTGATATAAAAGGCAAAAAATGTTAGGAAAAGACAACTTACAGTTAACTGGACGTGACTGGAATATAAAAATCTGATGTCCTTCATCTTAGGATGTGGGGGGGGGGGGGAAGGAGAGAGGAGAGGAGGAAAAAAGGGTAATGCTGAAAGATTTGGAGTCCCTTTCTGCATCTTTTTCTTTCCCCTTCCAACTCCCCCAAAGGACTTCCTTTGTCTTTCAGCATTCAGAGCAGAATAGTCTATATCTTTTTTTTTATATATATACATATTTTAAGATGGCCTGATCAGGGTAAAAGAAAACTGTAAGATGCTCAAAACAGCCTCTCTCTATTCAGAACTCTAAATTGAAACATTTAACTACCAGACTTAAGGCAAGACAAACTAAAACAGCACTCGGTTACAGCTAAAATAAACCACTGAGATACCAGCCAAGTAAATAATACACAGTTATTTATAGAATACAACATCCAAACCAATAATTGGATGGTACTAATGCTAATCTTATTTGGTAGTCTTAATTTGACCTTAAAGGGGCATGCTTTATTCTATGCTTGAAAATGGCCTCAAGTCTAAAGGAAATGTGTACTCTTTTGGCATTTTCTAGCACAATTCTTTAATTGATTCTTAAAACTTTTACAAAACTACTGTTGGATGAATTGGAGATTATATTTTCTCCCAACTTTAATCTTAGATTTTTCTGAGATATGGAAACTTTGCAAATAAGTTATGCTTCTAATGATGCACTAAAAATGCAGTTCTACATATTAATTCCTAATCTGATCAATTGTATTGTTATTGGAAAGAGAAAAAATTTACTCAACTTTGACCTTTGTCCTGCACAGACCACTTGCTACCTCATTCGAAGGCAGACATGGCAGTGTGCGCTATTGGGTGAAAGCTGAATTGCATAGGCCTTGGCTTCTACCAGTAAAATTAAAGAAGGAATTTACAGTCTTTGAACATATAGATATCAACACTCCTTCATTACTGGTAAGAACTGACAGAATTACTCACTTCATTATGTGTATGCCAGAAAAAGAATATAATAACTGAAGCAACATCAACATGTAATTTTACCTAATATTTATTTGCTAGTTTAACTACAGCTCTTCTTTTAAGTATCATATCAGTTTAGAAACTCTTTAACTGCTGGTATTTTGAAGGCTAAGTTATCCTGTACTTGCTTGATTTTTAAGATACATAAAATGCCTTTGTCAATCTAAATTGCTACTACTAAATTGTAGAATCTCATTAAGGAAGAAAACTTGTTGAACTGTTACTCTTCAATTATAAATAAAGAATGATCTATGGAAGGAACAGTGCAACTCTTAATATTTTAGTGAGGGACTGATAATTTAAAAATGCAAAGTAAGAAAATTTACTGTGGTGCATAATTGATAATTTCCATATGGATAGGTTTCTACTGATGGGGAGAAATTATCACAATTCTGTATAATCCTTTTCTGAAATTTCACTTTATTAAAATAACTTAGTTATCACAACTTCTTTCAATGACAATTTGATTTCAGTCTGGCCTAGAAAAAAATTTAGAAGTCCATTGCAATAGGTTTCTTGTGTGTATGGGTGAAAAATCAGGCTTGCAAAGGGACCTTGTACAAACTCCATTAAAATCAAAGGTCTCTCATTTGACTTTTAGGGCTTGATCCAAAGCCCATTAATCCTGATGTTGTGTAAAACAAGTCTTTTTAATATATATGAAACAGGATCATTCAGAAACCAAGGAAATAGCAGGAGTCAAGGTTACAGTAGTTTAGCTTAGTTACTTTGTTTCTGAAACACAGCTTAATGGAAAGTGCAAAGATGTTCTAATTTACTGTTAGTTAAATGAAAAGCTCTGCAACAGTATGTTGGGATGTGTAGGCTATGAAGCATGTTGTTTTAAGCTATACAGTATTTATTTTTAGTATTAAAAAGTTTTAAATATGGCTATAGTATGGAGGATGGCAGAAAAAGCAATACTTGTACATCAATGGAATTAGGACACGCCTCGTGTCTGTATAATGCTGTTTAAATTGCTTGAGACTTTTCCTATGAAAATAGTCTTGTTTATCAAAATATATAATAAGCACATTATGAAAGTGATTATTTTCCTGTGTTGATTTAAATACCTGAAGAGATTCACAGAGGTCATATTTTAATGGACAATATTTTTCTCTTCTTGCAGTCACCCCAAGCAGGCACAAAAGAGAAGACTTTATGTTGTTGGCTTTGTACCTCAGGCCCAATATCCTTAAGTGCCAAAATTGAAAGAAAGGGCTACACCCCAGGTATGTAATGGAAATAATTATAGGATATGTGTTTTTCTTCCCTTTTAAAGCTAGAGTTTGTAGTTACTGGTTTTATATAAAAGAAACATCAAGGGTATTTTTACCACCTCACTCTGCATCTAGCAATCTTCTCAGTATACTCTGTTAACTAAGCACTACTTGTATCTCTAGATTGTTAAAGGACCTCATCTATTAGACTGGTAAGCTTTGGGGTTTTTTTGTGGAGGTTTTCCTTTTGGAACAGCTCATGGGGATCTTGCTTCTATTAGCATCAGTGGATGTTTTTCCAGGTAGAGCAGTGATAGCAGCATCTGGTGTGTTATAACAGTATATAGAATATGACAGTTAGCTTAAGCTGCCTTGTAAATGTAAAGATAACTTGAAATTCTGGTTTTCTTGTTTCAGGTGAATCAATTCAGATCTTTGCTGAGATTGAGAATTGCTCTTCCCGTATGGTAGTGCCAAAGGCAACCATTTACCAAACACAGGCATTCTATGCCAAAGGGAAAATAAAGGAAGTAAAACAGCTTATTGCTAACCTCCGTGGGGAATCCTTGTCATCTGGAAAAACAGAAACCTGGAATGGCAAACAGTTGAAAATTCCACCTGTTTCCCCTTCAATCCTTGACTGTAGTATAATCCGTGTGGAGTATTCACTGATGGTATGTTGAGCAATCTGTTTCACTCCTGAGAATGAGTAGTTTCCAACATTCCATACAAATTCCTAGCACAGCATTTTGTGATAATTAGTTATGAAAGAAATACATGTTCTGGTATTAGTGTCCTAACAGGAGATCTGGTAAGTAAATTTAGTTTAAATCATGCAAGTTCTTAAAACAATTGTATGTCAACTAAGCAAATATTTAATGAGTAGACTGTTTCCATGCAAGGGCTCGTGTTGAGACTCCTCTTTTTAACTTGAAGAGCTCATGTCTCCATAAGGGCATGGGCCCTAAAAGAGAATGTTAGAAACAAGCTCCTCATAGAAATTTCTATCGAAAGACAACTTAGACTAATACTTATGAAGTGCTGATAAACCCCCAGATTTTAATCATACACTTGTTTCATTTTTCTTCAGGTATATGTTGATATTCCAGGAGCCATGGATTTATTCCTTAATTTACCACTGGTCATTGGTACCATTCCTCTACATCCATTTGGTAGTAGAACATCAAGTGTGAGCAGCCAGGGTAGCATGAACATGAATTGGCTTGGTCTGACACTGCCTGAAAGACCAGAAGGTAACTTGACAATTGTCCTGGTTCTGGCGGGGATAGGGTTAATTTTCACAAGGAGCTGGGATGGGACACAGCCAGGAGGGCTGACCCAATCTAGCTAAAGGGGTGTTCAATACCATGTGATGCCATGCTCAGTATATAGCTGGGGGGGGGGGGGCAGGAACACAGTTGGGCTTCCTGGATTCGGGTTGGTGAGAGCTTATACATTAATTGTGTTCTGTATGTTCCTTTATAAGTATTATTGTTGTTTTCCTCTTTCCTTTGTATTCTGTTAAACTACCTTTACCTCAACCCACAAGTTTTGCCTTTTTCTTCCGATGCTTCCCCCATCCCAGCTGGGGGTGAGTGGGAGGGAGAGAGTGATTGATTGACCATGTGGTTCTTTGTTGCTGCCTGGAGTTAAACCATGATAGTCCTTTTTGGTGCACAAAGGGTAACGACAGATCTGATCAGAGTGTGTTAAATGAATTTAACAAATTTATTTTATTACATTAGTTAAATAGTCACTGGTCACAATATTGTTTTGTTCACATGGCTGTGTTATGTAAATTCTTACATGTTCTATATACTCCCTGTGGTGCTGTTGATTACCTCTGGGAGAGGGATTAGGATTATCATTGTGCTGTCCTGTGTAATATCAATTTATAACATCACTGTTCATGAGGACAAGTTGGTATTTTTATGCAGTGTTGCTGTCCTGCCCATACCTCAGGTGCCATCTCTTGAAATTTATTAATAAACACACCTGATCTATGGGGGAAATGGGGGGGATACTTTCCCCAGTTCTTTGACCTCCCTTTTCTCCCTCAGGCCAGGTACAACAGCTCTTGAGAATTTTGAATATGCTTGGGATGTTCAAACCAGCATGTTCCTACTGCTATGTCTCCTGAATATGCTTCAGGTCTTAAAAGAATAGAACTGCCTAGGTTGGAAGGGACCTTTAAGATCATCTAGTCCAACCATCAACCCAACATTGACAAAAACCATCACTAAACCATATCTCTAAGCACTATGTCTACCCATCTTTTAAATACCACCAGGGATGGTGACTCAACCGTATCATAGAATCATATGGGGTTGGAAGGGACCTCTGGAGATCATCTAGTCCAACCCCCCTGCCAGAGCGGGTCTACCTAGAGCACGTTGCACAGGAACTTGTCCAGGCGGGTTTTGAATGTTTCCAAAGAAGGAGACTCCACCACCTCTCTGGGCAGCTTGTTCCAGTGCTCTACCACTCTCACAGTAATGAAGTTGCTCCTCACGTTTAGGTGGAACTTCTTATGTTCAAGTTTGTGCCCATTACCTCTTGTCCTGTCACTGGGCACCATTGAAAAAAGACCAGCCCCGTCCTCTTGCTACCCTCCCTTTAAGTGTTTGTAAGCATTGATTAGATCCCCCCTAAGTCTTCTCTTCTCAAGACTAAAAAGACCCAAGTCCCTGAGCCTCTCCTCATAGGAGAGATGCTCCAGGCCCTTAATCATCTTTGTGGCCCTTTGCTGTACCCTCTCCAGCAGTTCCCTGTCCTTCTTGAACTGGGGGACCCAGAACTGGGCACAGTATTCCAGATGGGGTCTCACCAGGGCAGAGTAGAGGAGCAGGATAACCTCCCTCAACCTGCTGGCCGCGCTCTTTTTGAGAGCGTTTCCCTGTTCCAATGCTTAATAACCCTTTCAGTGTAAAAAAAATTTCCTAATATCCAATCTAAACCTCCCCTGGCACAACTTAAACCCATTTCCTCGTCTTATCGCCTGTGACTTGGGAGAAGAGACCAATCCCTGCCTGGCTACAACCTCCTTTCAGGTAGTTGTAGAGAGTGATAAGGTCTCTCCTCAGCCTCCTTTTCTCTAGGCTGAACAATCCCAACTCCCTCAGCCTCTCCTCATAAGACTTGCTCTCCAGACCCCTCACCAGCTTCATTGTCCTTCTCTGGTCTCACTCAAGCACCTCAATGTCTTGTTTTTGTAGTGAGGGGCCCAAAACTGGACACAGTACTCAAGGTGGGGCCTCACTAGTGCTGAGTACAGGGGGACAATCACTTCCTTAGTCCTACTCCACACACTTCCTGATCAAGGCCAGGATGTTGTTGGCCTTCTTGGCCATCAGGGCATACTGCTGGGTCATGTTCAGCCAGCTGTTGACTAACACCTCCAGGTCCTTTTCTGCTGGGCATTTCTCCAGCCACTCTTCCCCAAGCTTATAACAGTGCATGGCGTTGTTGTGACCCAAGTGCAGGACCCAGCACTTGGTCTTGTTGAACCTCGGCCCATCGATCCAGCCTGTCCCTCTGCAAAGCCTTTCTACCCTCCAGCAGGTCGACACTCCCACCTAACTTGGTGTCGTCTGCAAACTTACTGAGGGTGGATCTCATCCAGATCATCAATAAAGGTATTAAACAGAACTGGCCCCAGTACCGAGCCCTGGGGAACACCACTCGTGACCAGCCACCAACTGGATTTAACTCCATTCACCACCACTCTCTGGGCCCGGCCCTCCAGCCAGTTTTTTACCCAGCAAAGTGTATGGCTGTCCAAGCCATGGGCAGCCAGTTTCTCCAGGAGAATGCTGTGGAAGCAGTATCAAAGGCCTTACTAAAGTCCAAGTAGACAACATCCACGGCCTTTCCTTCAACCATCAAGCAGGTCACTTTGTCATAGAAGGAGATCAGGTTAGTCAACGGGACCTGCATTTCATGAACCCATGCTGACTGGGCCTGATCGCTTGGTTGTCCTGCATGTGCCACACTCAGGTTCCATGACCTTCCCAGGCACCCAGGTCAGACTGACAGGCCTGTAGTTTCCCGGATCCTCCTTCCGATCCTTCTTGTGGATGGATGTCACATTTGCTAGCCGCCAGTCAACTAGGACCTCCCCAGTTTGCCAGGACTGCTGATAAATGGTGGAAAGTGTCTCGGTGAGCACTTCTGCCACCTCCCTCAGCACCCTCAGGTGGATCCCATTTGGCCCCATAGACTTGCATATGTCCAGATGTTGGAGCAGGTCCCTCACCATCTCCCTTTGGATTACGGGGACTTCATTCTTCTCCCCACCCTTATCTACTAGCTCAGGGGTCTGGGTATTCAGGGAACAAATGACACGCATTAAGTACTTCATCATTTTCCTCATCCTCTGTCACTATGTTACTGCCTTCATCTAATAAAGGATGGAGATTCTTCTTAATCAGTCCTCCTTCGGTTACTAATGTATTTATAGAAACTTTTTTATTGTCCTTAACATCAGAAGCCAGGTTAATTTCTAGTTGGACTTTGGCCCTTCTAATTTTCTCCCTAGGTAGCCTTTCAACATCTTTGTAGTCTTCCTGAGTGGCCTGCTCCTTCTTCCAAAGACCATAAACTGTCTTTTTTTCCCCGAGTTGTGACCATAGCTCTCTGTTCAGCCAGGCTGGTGACAGCTTGTTTTTTGGCACATGGGGACGGCCTGCTCCTGCACCTTTAAGACTTCCTTCTTGAAGAACATCCAGCCTTTTTGGACTCCTTTGCCCTTCAGGACTGCCTCCCAAGGGACTCTGTCAACTCTCCTGAATAGACCAAAGTCTGCCTTCTGGAAGGCCAAGGTGGCAGTTCTGCTGACCCCCCTCCTTGCTTCTCCAAGAATCGCAAACTCAATCATTTCATGATCACTATGCCCAAGTTGGCCACCAGCGTCACATCCCCCACAAGTCCTTCTCTGTTTACAAAAAACAGGTCCAGAAAGGCTCCTTCCCTAGGTGGCTCCCTCACCAACTGTGTCAGGATGTTATCCTCAACACACTCCAGGAACTCCTAGATTGTTCCCTCTCAGCTCTATTGTATTCTCAGCAGATATCTGGTAGGTTGAAGTCTTTTTTAGGGGTAAAAAACTATTTAAGACTATCACCGGAGATCTGCCTCAAGGCTGGCTACTCATGGGTGGCATGGGGTGTGGGAGAATATGGGCAGGTATCTAGTGAACTTCTCATACCCAATGATTGGGGAATTCACCCCCGAACAACTGCAGGACCCTGATCAAGTAATAGAACATTTGAAAGGAAAATGCTGCAGCTATTCCAGAGAGGCACAATTTACTGCGCTGTGCTGGACCCTCGCCAGTATCTGCCAAACACTGCTCGATATTATGCAGCACCCTCAGGGGGCAGAGAGGGGAAACTCTTGTGACAGGCACTCCGGCTACTCAACCCTCTGCAGTAGGTCCTGCAGCTGAACCAGAAATCCAACCCGTTCTGGTATCGGTTGCCCCTATACAGAAGAAGAAATACACAAAAAAATGTTTGCTTAGTAAGGGATAACGATGAATCAGGGCCATCATGAGAATAGGAGGAAGAGGCAGAACCAGAGATAATCACCAATCTCTTTCCCTGAGCAAGCTGCGGAATATGCAAAAAGACTTCAGCCTCCATCCAGGCGAGCATGTTGTCACCTGGCTGCTCCCATGCTGGAATAATGGGGCCAGTAGCTTGGAATTAGAGGGTAGGGAAGCCAAGCCTTTGGGATCCCTGTCTAGGGAAGGGGACATTGACAAAGCGATTGGGGAAAAAGACACAAGCCCTCAGCCTCTGGAGGTGACTCCTGTTAGGTGTGAGGGAAAGGTACCCCTTCAGTGAAGAGGTTGTATGTCATCTGAGCAAGTGGACCACCACGGAGAGAGGTATCCAGTACCTGAGGGAGTTAGCCATGTGGGAGATGATTTATCATGACCTGGACAATACACAGTTACCCACAGATCCCGATGAGGTCCAATGTACAAGGCCCATGTGGCGGAAGTTTGTACGGAGCGCCCCATCGTCATATGCCAACCCATTGGCAGTAATGGAATGGAAAGGTGAAGAGGGACCAGTGGTGGATGAGGTGACCACCTGACTTTGGCGGTATGAAGAAAGTCTCTCTTCCCCCCCCTTGCCTCAGCTTTGGAGAAACTGTCTCAGAAGGTC
>QJSC01018065.1:107755-124696 GCA_003697955.1 Calidris pygmaea | reverse complement strand
ACAGGACCCCAACACCCCCCCTTTTTGCAGATGGGGCAGGGTGAGGTGGGGTGAAAAATGTCCTGCCCGTATGAAGAGCCCCTTTGTCCAAGATGCTGGTTGATTCTCTTTGGGTAAGACGGGTCGTCGTGGCCAAGGTTGCTGTTCATAGAGGCCAAAAAAGCCAAGTTTTGCGGGCCACAGGACCACCGGGGGCTGGCAGAGCCCCCCCCCCCCCCGTGGCCCCCAGACCCCACCAGCCACGGAGCAGAGCTGTGCTCACCATCACACCCCTGCTCACCATGGCACCCCTGCTCGCCATCACACCGCTGTCAGTGACAACGGGGCAGAGATTTCACCACCTCCAACCCGGCAGGAGGGAGGGGACATCTCGCTGTGTCCCCCCATGCCAGAGGGGGCTTGTCCCTGGCGGGGGGGGGGGGACAACGACAGGACAGGATTCATGGGGTTAATCCCAATTCCCATCACCCCAGGGATTGCTGTAACCCCAGCTGGGGCCAAAACCCCGGCACCAAATAGGAACCTGTGGCTGGATTTAGGCAACACCCCCCCCTCCCCCCAAATTCTCATGTTTTTTAACCATTTCCACTCCCTTCCCCAGCACTTCCAGTCCGTAGCGATCGTTCCAGGAGGTCGGCACAGCCTGGCGCTGCCTGCGCACGAAATAAATGCGGTGACTCACTAAAGAGGGGGTGAGGGGGGGGGGGAGTGAAGAAACCAGCCTGAAACGTGCCCACGAGCCACGCTGGGCTGCCCATCACCCTCGCATCGGGCTCCCTACTCTTCGGGTGTCTCTTATGTATTCTTAAGCATCCAAGGGGATGTATTTTTAGCCATCGGAGAGGGTGGGTGGATGGGTAAGGGGACGGGGGTGTCACTCGCTGACCCTACCGAAGGCCAGAGGGGATTTTTTTTTTTTTCCACCGACTCGAAGCGGCTCTTGGAAAAAAAAAAAAAAAAAAAAAAAAATCATCCCTAGACTGAAAAAGCAAATGAAGGTAATTGTTGCAAGAGACATACGCCACGTACGGTGTCACGGTGAAGGATGAGGGTTATTAGACCCCCCTCCGGCTGGTTCTGCTCGGCGAGAAGAGGGAAGGCATTTTCAAGAGAGGGCTTTAACGTGCAAACAACATCCTCCCTATTTAATTCACTAACGCTGCCCGTGATGCAGAAAGCCCGACTCTACAGCATCCACAGATCCCGCCACCGTGGTTTCTAGCCCCCCCCCCCCCTCTGTTTTCCAACCCATTGAGATACTGGAATTAAATGCATCTTAATTAAAACAGAATTAAACGCTGTCCTCCGAGCCCCTGGGGCTGTGGGGACACACAGAGCCCAGTGAGTGCCTTTGCCCCTCACGTGGCTGAGCCTGGCTGGAGTTTGATGGGGCTGCCCCACCTCGGCAGGGTTTAGGCTGGGACTGGTTCGGCTCCACTGGGGAAACTGGTGTCCGTATGGGATGGGGCTGTGGAACAGGATCAGCTCGGGTTCAGACTTCCCTGCCAGGGAAACGCTGGGAATCTGCCTTCTGGCCCCGGGGACATCTCCTGGTGTCACCTCCCGCTGCCTCCAGCCTGCGGGCACGGCTGGGAGCATCCTTGGGGACCTCGGGGTCCCTGGGGACGCAGCGCTGAGGATGCCGCAGAGCCCATGCGTGCCACGGAGCAGGTACACCCAGGACCCGGGGGGGTCTCTCCCCCCACCAACACGCTCTCCTGACCCACCCGAGATGGAGAAAAGGGTAAAGTGAAGGGAATTGATATTATCATGTGCCGCTGCCCCAGCTGAGCTCCCAAAGGGGCACCCAGCACCTCTTTCCCCCCACCCCGGAGACCCCAGCACAACCCAAACCCAAAGCACGCCTTGCCCGGGGCTGGGGGGGGGGGGGGGAGCTCAACCCCCCCCAGCACCCTCTGACAGCGACCAGCATTGCAACTACCACTGCAGCATCGTCAGGCGCTTTTAAAAATACCCCTGGAAGCGATTTGCAGCTGCGAGCTCAGGCTCGTGAGCACCCACGGCCCCGTGGAGCCCATCAAACCCCTCGCTGTCCGTCCGTTGTCGTCCCCCCCCCCAAAGTCTGCCAGGACACCCCCTTTGCTGGGCCCAGGCTCTTTAAGCCCAGGGTGGTGGCTTCGACCACCTCCGGGAGTTTTCCGAGGGGTTTATTCTGCTGATTTATTTTTTCCCCCAAGAGGTTTGGAGAGCTCAAAGGGTTCCTACCCGGCAGTCCGGACGCCGGCATCGCTGCCGGGATATCGGGATGCAGAGCCCCCCCTTCCCCCCCGGCTCCATCCCCTCGAGCATCATCTCTCCCTCAACACCTTCCAGATCGTTTGGTTCAAGTGTGTAACTTTCCAATCAAGGCACTGGCTTAATTGCGATGGGTTCAGGCAGCCCGGGGAGCTCCATCAGCAGAAGGGGCCGCGGTGGGATGAAGCTCTTCCCTGGAGCAGCGGCTTCGTTTGCAGCTCGGAGGCCGGGGGGGGNACAACCACGATGGATCCTCCCCACCCCATGCAGTGGGTTTGACCCTCAGCCCAGCCCTGGAGGGGGCCAAATCCTGCCCCAAAACCCTTGGTCAGGGGCATAAATTGAGTCATCCCAGTCATCCCCATCATCCCAGTCATCCCCATCGGTGCTTTGCCCTCACCAGCACAACCCCATCATAGAATCATAGAATGGTTAGGGTTGGAAGGGACCTCAAAGATGATCTAGTTCCAACCCCCCTGCCATGGGCAGCGACACCTCCCACTAGATCAGGTTGCTCAAGGCCCCATCCAGCCTGGTCTTGGACACCTCCAGGGATGGGGCATCCACAACCTCTCTGGGCAACCTGTTCCAGTGTCTCACCACCCTCATAGTAAAAAATTTCTTCCTGATCTCTAATCTGAATCTTTTTTCTTCCAATTTGAAACCATTTCCCCTTGTCCTATCATTACACTTCCTGTCAAAGAGTCCTTCTCCAGCTCTTCTATAGGCACCCTTCAGGTATTGAAAGGTTGCTATAAGGTCTCCCCGGAGCCTTCTCTTCTCCAGGCTGAACAATCCCAGCTCCCTCAGTCTGTCTTCATAGGAGAGGTGCTCCATCCCTCTGATCATCTTCATGGCCCTCCGCTGGACCTGTTCCAGCCGGTCCATGTCCTTTCTGTGTTGAGGACTCCAAAGCTGGACACAGGGCTCCAGGTGGGGTCTCACGAGTGCAGAGTAGAGGGGCAGAATCACCTCCCGAGACCTGCTGGCCACACTTCTCCTGATGCAGCCCAGGGCACGGTTGGCTCTCTGGGCTGCCAGCGCGCACTGCCGGCTCATGTTGAGCTTCTCGTCCATAAGCACTCCTAAGTCCTTCTCCTCAGGGCTGCTCTCCAGCCATTCTCCACCCAACCTGTATTTGTGCCTGGGGTTGCCATGTCCCATCCTGCCCGGGGAGGGGGCTACAGACCCCCCCCCAAGACCCCCTACCACATCTGGGGCCACGCTTGCCTGGCAGGGCTGAGCACACCTGGCAGAGCACAGTGTCAATAACAGATTTTTTTTTTTTCCACTTTACCCGCAAAAGCGGAGATCGAAGAAGCGTGAATCTACCTGAAACGATTATTTTTGAGCCTAGGCGAGGCAAAATCCTGACAACACCACAAATTCTCGGGTTTTTGGTTGACCTGGAATGAAGCTTTTCCGAGAGACGCGTTCGCAGAAGAGCTTGGAAAATAACACTGAGGAGAACTGAAAAGGGCTTTTCCAGGAAAAGACACGTTTGTTGGTTGTTTTTTTTTTTTATGCCGTATTTAAAATAAAGACAAGTTCAACTCAAGTATTTCCACCCTTGGGCGAGGGGCTGCCATTTGCAGCCGAGGTGGAGGAGGGGGGGACGCTGTTGGAGCTGGGTGCTGGTCCCAGCTGCTCTTTTCTTCCAGAGGGAACTGGGTTTTGCAGCCTCCATCTCCTGACTCTGCCGACAGCGAAGCCCGGGGGGGTCTCTCCCCCCACCAACACGCTCTCCTGACCCTCCTGAGATGGAGAAAAGGGTAGAGTGAAGGGAATTGATATTATCATCGAGCTCAGGAACATTTTTCCTACACCAGCCCGTTCTCCTGGTCTCCAGCAAGCGTGTCAGAGCATCCACCTTCTGAGATTGGAGCTACTCAATGTCCTCATCCCAATTTACTCCATGTACCCCATAAAATCACAGAATGGTTTGGGTTGGAAGGGACCTTAAAGACCACCCAGTGCCACCCCTCACCAGCCCAGGTTGCTCCAACCTGGCCTTGAACCCCTCCAGGGATGGGGCAGCCACAGCTTCTCGGGGCAACCTGGGCCAGGCTCTCACCACCCTCACACCAAACAAGTTCTTCCCCACATCTCAGCTCCATCTCTTCCAGTTTAACCCCATCACACCATGGGGTTCTTCTACAAGCTGTACCAGTATCATCCAACAACCAAGGGGCTGTCTCCCCCATGCTCCAGGGCCAAATTTAGCCCCCCCACCCTCCCCACCATCTAGGACCCCCACCCGGGGGATGCTACAGGCAGGTTTAGCCAAGCATGGAGATGCTTGCATTCAAACTGACACTTTTGTTAATTAATGAGGGTGCATCTAAATGAGCACAGGGCTGCTCTGAGGAACGGGGACCTGCTGGAAGGGAGGGCATGGGGAGGTTTCAAGCTGCTGGTGTAGCCCTGACCTCATAGAATCATATGGGGTTGGAAGGGACCTCTGGAGATCATCCAGTCCAACCCCCTGCCAGAGCAGGTCCACCCAGAGCAGGTCCCACAGGAACATGTCCAGGTGGGTTTGAACATCTCCAGAGAAGGAGACTCCACCACCTCCCTGGGCAGCTTGTTCCAAGGCTCTGCCACCCTCACAGTGAAGAAGTTCCTCCTCACGTTTGGGTGGAACTTCTTATACTCAAGTTTGTGCCCATTTCCTCTTCTCCTGATCCTCTTCATCCTAGCAAACAACCTGGGGGTGGCCGCAGAGGCCCCACCCCAACTCAACCCCAATGTGGTGCCCTTTGGGGACCCCCGACAGCCCCCTGGGCAGCGGGGATGAGCTTCCCTTTCAAACCAACCGCACCATCCAAAGCATCACCTCGAGCAACCCCTGCAAGGCTGGGTGCTCTGAGGGCACGCACCCACCCCTGGCACCCACCAAGGTGATGTCCCATCCCTTCAGGAAGGGTTTCTACACTCAGAACCGGGTGTTTCTCTTACGGTGATGTGACCAGGACCAGAGCTGGTGTCCTGGTGGCCACAGCCCTTGCCGAATGCCCCCGGGGGATGTGGCACTGTGACCCCGAGCCACATGCGGTCGCCAAGGCGGCCAGGCTTCCCCCAAAGGCTCTGGAGCTCCAGGCTGGCTAATTGGGCTGCTTCCAGATGGCCTGTTTCCGGGGGTAATCGATCCAATTTCTGCAAGTAAACTCGACAGGGAAGCAAGCCAGATAATCACGATTTACCGGGTGGAAAATCAGATAAGGGAGGTTTCAGGAGGCAGAGGACGTTGTGCAACTGATTCGGGGAAATGGATTAAATCCATTTAATTAGAGAAGCGACCTCTCTGAAAATGTCTTCAGATTTCCTTTGAATAAAGGCAGCCACGGGAATGAGTGTCCCCTCCCTGGTCAGGGAAGGAATAGCCTCTTCGGCAGGTTCTAAGCCATGTTCTGCGGGTGCTGGGTAAGGTCTCAGGTGTGTGTGCAACCCCGTGCTCAGGCACCAGGACTTCAACACACACTAAAACCACGCATGAACACAAGTCCTTTCTCAACATGCTCCACAGTCCATCCAGAAAGGTGGCTGAGCACATCGGTGCTGCAGAAGGGTACGTTGCAAACCTGTCTGTGCCCACCAAGGGTGGTGGCATCTTGGGAGCAGCCAGGGAAAGCCAGGCTGCGCTCCCTCCTCATCACGTTGACTGCCCACAGACATACTTGGCCATGGTGAGCCAGCCCCGACCAGCTGTAACGCCTGCCTTCTCTTCTACCCCCAGGTACACCAAGATGAAGACAGCCACCAACATCTACATCTTCAACCTGGCCCTGGCAGACGCGTTGGCCACCAGCACACTGCCCTTCCAGAGCGCCAAGTACCTGATGGAGACCTGGCCCTTCGGGGAGCTGCTCTGCAAAGTTGTGCTCTCCATTGACTACTACAACATGTTCACCAGTATCTTCACCCTCACCATGATGAGTGTGGACCGCTACATTGCTGTGTGCCACCCAGTTAAGGCCCTGGACTTCCGCACACCGGCCAAGGCCAAGATCATCAATGTCTGCATCTGGGTCCTCTCCTCCCTCATCGGGGTGCCCATCATGGCCATGGCGGTCACCAAGTCAAAAGGCAAGTGGCTTCTGGGGAAAGGACCCCTCATGTCCCATCTGTCCATGCAGGGAATGACCCTTCTGGCAAACCCTGATCCTGTAGAAGGTTTGAGCTCAGTGATAGACACCCCTCTGTGAGGCCATAATCATGCCCTGCCATGGAAAATCATCAGGGTGCTATTTTTCATCTTGGCTGCAGAGGTTGGAAACTGTCCCAGAAACTGTTCTCCCCCTTCCCCAGGCCAACCAGTGCCTCTCCCCAGCTCCTGGGGTGCAAATCAGGTGCCTAAAAACACTTCTACTGGTATTGCAAAGTCCCCAGCTGGCCCACACTAAGGTCAGCAGCTCCTGTGTGAGGATGTTGGGTGGGATGTCCCTTGGCTGCTAGGAAAGCTCTGGGCATCTTGAGGAAGTGGACAGGTTTCAGTGGAAGATGGCATGGGGTCATGTCCACCACAGGGGTTGGGAGGAGAGAGCGTGGGGTGACCCAGGAGACTCTGCAGGGAGCAAGTCCCCAGGTCACCCCGCCCACTACATCCCACCAGCACCACAAGGGCAAGGGGCTGGTGGCACAAAGTGCTTGGGGAATATCTCCAAAGAGCTGGTGGGTGGACACGGGTCCCTTGTGTTTTTAACAAGCATGAACATGCCGTGACCAAGCCTAACAGCCGTGACCAAGCAGATGTTATTCATAGAAGACACTCCACTGGCTCCTTCTTTGATTGTCCTCTCTTCCACAGACGGGATGGTGCTGTGCACTCTCCAGTTTCCTGATCCTCCCATCTACTGGGACACCGTGACCAAGATCTGCGTCTTCATCTTCGCCTTCATGGTCCCCATCTTGGTCATCACCATCTGCTACGGGCTGATGATCCTTCGCCTGAAGAGCGTCCGCCTCCTCTCGGGCTCCAAGGAGAAAGACCGCAACCTGCGGCGCATCACGCGCATGGTGCTGGTGGTGGTGGCCGCCTTCATCATCTGCTGGACGCCCATCCACATCTTCGTCATCGTCTGGACGCTGGTGGACATAGATAAGAAGAACCCCTACGTGGTGGCCAGCCTGCACTTCTGCATCGCCCTGGGTTACACCAACAGCAGCCTCAACCCCGTCCTTTATGCTTTCCTGGATGAGAACTTCAAGAGGTGTTTCCGGGAGTTCTGCCTGCCTTTCCGAGCCCGTGTGGACCAGAACAGCTTCTCCCGCGCCAGAAACACCACACGGGAACGGGTCTCCACCTGCACCCCTTCCGAAGCCCGCAACAAGCCGGCATGACTAGACGTGGGCAGCCTCCAGCGGGGCTGCCGGGGCCACGGAGGGGACGACCTGCGCTCAGAAGTCACCCAGGTCACCACCACGGAGCTCTAGCGTAGAGCGGTGGCCTCAAAGACTTTTTCATCTCGGAGAACCCAGGATGGAGGAATCAGGACTCACCGAGAGATGTAGGGAAAAGACCAAAACGAAAGGAAACCTGGGCAGAGCTGCTCTGCTGCTGCTCCCACCGCGGCCGGGGAGAGCTGGCAGCACCAAACACTTGACAAGGGTTGTCACCCTCTGTCACGTGGCTCTCAGCAAAGCCCAAGCATCCTGGGACACCACGATTGCAATGACCACGTGCTTCTTCTCCTACATGGGCCAAGACGGCATCACAGTCTGAGGCAAGAGGGGAAAAGCTCCTGTGGCAGAAGAGGATGGTTCCAGGGGTTGGTGCCACATCATGGGACCTCATTCTGGCCTCCTCTGTGCTGTGTCCAAAAATCAGCCAGAAACGAGAAGAGAAAATGATGCCGCTTCAGAGAGAGCGTTATCAAAGAGCTCCAGATCCACAGTAAAAATTTTACTGGAGTCCTTCAAACCAGGACTGGCCCCCCGAGGACAACTTTCTGCTCTTAAAGTCATTCCTGTATTATTTAGAGACCTCTGACTGCAGCCAGGGCAGCCCTAGACGTGGATGCGATGCCGGGAATGCGGCCAGGGGACCGGCGGGGAGCGGGGCACGTCCCGACCTCACCCCACATCCACGTGCCGATGCCAAATTCCCCCCAGCCCCAGCATCCTTCAGGGTGACGGGGAACCGCTCCTCACCCTTCTGCCTCCAGTGACATTAAGCCTGAGAAATATCTCATTAAGAGAGCAATTTGCGGGGACTTGAGGAGTTTCTCGCAGCGCTAAAGCAATTAGGATGGACTCACGGGCAGCGCTGGGAGGGCTCTGCCCCCCCTGCCCGTTGGGTGAAGGATGAGCAACCACACTGCCCGGAGTTCCTTTAGCAAAGCCAAAAAGGAGATGATGTTGGTTGCTTTTTGAGATAGAAGATGGGAAAAACATCACCATCGTTTCATAATTCCCCCGAGCAGGGACAGACGTTGCGTGAACGCTGAGAAAGGACCCACAGCCCGCGAGAGGCAGAGATTTGGGGGATCTCGTGCTCAGCGCTCACCTGGACGGAGCAACCATCCTTCCGAAGAAGCAGCCAAGCTCCAAGGCAGCGCATCCTGCAGGAGCCACCAGCCAGGGACCTCTGGACCACGTTATCTGCTGCTAAACAATGACTGATGGGTCCTCCCGACCTTCTGCTCCCTGAATCCCCCCCCGCCAGCATCCACGACTTCCCCTCCCTCTCACCTTCCCACCACCACGGCTGCAGCCAGGAGGTCAAACAGGTTGAGGAGGAGGAGGAGGAGGATGGGAGGAAGCGGTAATAGCATTTAGTGGATAAATTGATGCAGCTGGAGGAAGCAGACGGGTGCCCGGGTGCACCTGGGGCTCGTGGGCTGGATGGAGAGCCTGGGCTGCGTCTCTGGTTTTTCCAGTTGCATCAATTTAGCCTAATCAAGGCCATTACCTCTCCTTTCCAGCCCTACCTTTCTCCGGAGCCCGTGGAAATTGCAGCTTCCCCGTTAGGAAGGCAGAGCCGACGAGGCAGCCAAACCCCATCTCTTTTTTCGAACAAACCAAAAAGGGTGAAATTGCCCATTCGGGTCTCAAATGAATCGCCGCTGAAGCGCGAGAGCGATCTCCTCGCTCCGTGTCCCCCCGCCTCTTGCTCGGTGTTACATCAGCCCAGGCGTCTCCATCTCCCACCCAGGGCTCCTCGGGATCCCTTTGCGGGCACAGATGGAGTCCTGGACCACCAGCAGGACCACACATGGTCTCCTCATCCTCTGCTGCCACATCCTCTGGCTGCTCGGGGAGCATCGGGTGTGGGAGAGTGAGCAGGATCAGCTCCAGAGCAGGAATTGGGGGGAAAAAACCCAGGGTCCTACGAGCCTGAGCTTCAGCTCCATGAGAAGAGAGACCAAGGTGTCCAGAAGGAGTTGGAGACCACCCTTCAGCTCTCCACCTCCACCCACCTTGTGGGCAAACCCCTCGGGTGGGAAAGGCTCTTGGTTTGGAGCTGGTTCATGGCAAGGTCCTGGCAAGGGACCAGCTGGGGTGGGATCTCCTGGTAGTGTTGGGATGTCCCAGCAGGGGTTGGATGTCATGACCAGGGTGGGATGTCCCACGCTGTGAACCAGAACATCTTGGGTTTCACTCCAGGCTTCAGCATGAAGCTGAATTCCATCTTGATATCTCGATGTGGGGGGGAGCCCCCCAAAAAATGTGATGACCCAAAATCACTGATCTCTTTAACCCACCTTAGCCAGTGCCTCAGTGTCCCCAAGAAATACCGACCCCGTGCTCGAGGCTGGTAAAGGCAGGAGTTTCCAACCCCAGCAGCGGTGGCTGCTGAGACCACAGCGAAGAAAACGGGGGACACAGGGGAGGTGACCCCCGTCACCCATGGAGGGGGCATCTCTGCCCCAGTGCAGCCCCTTGGAGGACACGCCATCGTGTGGGGGGGGGGGACCAAGCCACCAGGTTGGCTCAGGACTCCGTGGGCAGCTTGACCACCCTTCCCGAAATCTCGACCACCCCCATTTCCCATTCCCCACAAGATCTTTCTGTCCGGGGGGGCCCTGCCAAATTCCCAGCCTGCTGGGAGATGTGTCTGCAACGGCCTTAAAGTGGGTTAAAAGGCTTCAAGTCATGATTTTTTTAAACGCAGCCACGCTTGGGCAGAGCTGGGAGCTCGGGATGGATCCTGGCTTTTCTGAGCTTAGGTTTTGCTTAACTAAAAAAAAAAATAAAATAAAAAGGAATATAGTATTCCTGGGGAAAAGGGGATGCTGATGGCAAACGCCGCACCGGAGCCCTCGTGATGCCACGCACCCAGAGCATCACCCCCTGCCCGTTCCAGCTGCATCCCGGCAGGGGCCCGAGGGCTGGTCCAGCTTCTCCCACCCAAAAACCAGCTCCACCAGCCCCTCGTTGGGGCTGGGAAACTGGGGTCAAATCCCGACCCAGGGAAACATCGCTGGGAGCTTGTGTCTGCCCAGGCAGAGCCGTGCCGCGGCTGGGATGCTCGGAGGGCACTCTGTGTACTTATATATATATATTTATACCTGTATATCTCTCTGTCTATAGCTGTATGTAATTAAAGTCCCCCCAGATCACCCCGTCCCACCCCCCCGCTATAGCAGCCCCCGCTACTCTGTGTGTGATGGAGCTCGGGACCTCGCGAAGCGCTTCAGCCAGTTATTTCCAGCTCCAGCCCTCGTGATTTTGGGCTTTCGCTGGCATTTCTGTATAGGAACCACGCTTTCTAAAAAAAAAAATAATATAATAAATAAATAAGAGATCGCAAGCAGTTTCCAGCTCTCCTTTGACTCAGGCACTGAAAACGGGCAGGGTCCTGCTCAGGGGGGTGTTTTTGGGGGGGTGATGGCAGAGGGACTACCTCTAAATTCAAGTTTTACGAACTCTCCCGTGCTGGGAAAACCCACCTTCATGAAATCCTGAGCCTTTTTTAACTGAGGTTGTTTTCCACGTCCAGGTGACCCAAAGCCTTTGCACCGCACCGGTGCCGCTCGAGGCGTCCCTCCGCTGCCGGTCATCGAGATAGAGTTTTATTTTAATAGCCCAGCGGCTCAAACCCCGGCCCAAATTACATTTGTAATTTAAATGCAAATGAGGATTTAGTGCAAATGCAACGGGAAGGGGTGTTGGAGCCTGTAACTCCGCTCCCCACTAAATGAGACTTTGGATTTGAAAGTCCTTATCGCTTCTGCCGTGTCAATTTGTGAAGTGCTTTGTGAGCGCCCAAAGAAGGGGGGAAACCCGTAAAGAGCACGACGACGAGGGGGGTGGATGCGAAAAAACAGATTTCCAGCCCGGAGGGGATTTCTAGCGGGGGGGCATCGCCCCTCCAGCACCTCCCCAGGACCCCCTCTCCATCATCCTGCGCCCTCGGAAAACGAAGCCGGGCACCGGCTCCAGCGATTTCACAGCCCAGTTAAACCAGCAGCCCAGTTAAACCAGTTGAATAATGCAGCGGCGTCTGCCAGCACACGGGAGCTGCCACGCACCTACGAGCTATTTCCAGATTTTGCAGCCTAATAACACATTTGCCATTGCAGAAAAATGTTCTTTTTCGTCTTTTCTTTTTTTTTTTTTTTTTTTTTTTTTTAATTAATCCACCAAATAACGAACCCTAATGTATCAGGCTTTGTTCTTACGCGTGTGATTAATTACGAAGCCGTCTTTTTTCCTTTGTCTGCGCGGCAGGTTGGGGCTGACTTTGTAATTGCATTATTATGCGTATGGAAATGAGCAGATCTGGCTTTCCTGGCGAGGACGCGGGCGATATCTCCCACCGCCCTTGCTCCGCAGCCGCCCGGGGTGGATTCAGGCTCTCAGCCCTGAAGAGACGCTCCTCGACTTGCAATTTATCATTTAAAAAGGCAAAAAAAAAAAAAAACAAACCAAACCAAACACTATGAATAAGTACCAGGGTTTTTTTTTGTTGTTTTTTTTTTTTCTTCTTTTCCCCCATCTCCTTCCGTAGTTACAAATTTGGCTTAAATGTCCTGCTTTGATACCCTTCAAATGGGATGGGGAGGAACACACAGAGCCCAGGGACCAACTGGTGGGGCGGGGGGTGGCTGGTGTCCCCTGGGAGCACCAGGGATCCCATTTCCCAGCTCCGGAGGGATGTCCTGAGCCAAACGGGACGTTTTCTCTTATTTTTGGGCTGTTAAAAGAGATGAACCAGGACTTCAGCAGTTTGGGGAGCTCCACGCATCACTATTTCAACCCGATTCCCACCTCCTCGAGCAGGGTCCACACGCGACCATGGCGCACCCCAGTTATACTGGGATGTACTGGCCAGGTTCCCCGCCTTAAGGACAGAACTCAGGGAGGTGAGACCTCCCGGGGCGATGATCAAACTCTCTCCTTCTCTTGCAGCCCCATCATTAAAGACCCGCACGACCCGACACGCTGCAGCCGGCTGTTTAATTAGCCAGAGCCCAGGGAAAACCACACGGCCCTGCCAGCGGGCAACTCGGCAGTAATTAAAGCTCGTTTCCTCTTTGAGGCAGGAAAAGGAGGACAAGAAATCAACTCCGTATCCCCCAAACCCTCTTGAAGACGCAATTCCCTCCCGCCAGATCCTGCAGGAGCATGGCATAGGTAGATTTTTTTTTCTTTTTTTTTTTCCCCAGCCAAAAAAGCAACATGTTAAAAAACAAGGGGGGAAAAAAAAAAACAAACCCCAAACCCCACCCATCGCTCAAACAACACACACCAAGTGCTTTTATTTCGGAGACAAAAGAGCCTCACAACACCAGAGCTCATCCTCCGTGGATGCTAAAAGCACCAAATCCCACGTTCCCATCTTTTGTCTGTCAATTAAAAGCCTTTTACGCACTTCAAGTTGCCACAGATGGGGACTGGGGGTGCGGGACCGGAGCCCCCGACCTGGGGACCCCCCCGGGAATGAGACGGGGTCTGGGCTGTGGGAAACTTGGCGACCAGACCCTGGCACAGCCGGGCGTCCCCCCCTCAAACCCCACCACGGGACCCAGTTGTCCCCAAAACGTCACCACCTCGCTCTGCCGGTGCAAAACCTCATTAATGAGACATTTCCCTTTCCTCAATTAAGCTGTTTTTCCTTCGCCCACCCTCTCCTGGCTGCGCGGGGGCTCAGCCTTCCCCCGATTTCCAGCAGTTTCCCATTGAAGTGTCACTCCGGCTCCCAAGACAACACCGGCTGATTCATCAGCTCCGAATATTTTCAACCCTATTGTTCTCCCCAGCCCTGTTTTTCCCTTATTTCTTGAAAATACCAGCGGGCTCCCAGCTCCCGAGGGGATGTTTTCCCCTTCCCAGGAGCAGGACCAGTCCCTTGAGGATGGATGGATGGACGGATGGATGGATGGGCACGGTCCCATCCCATTTGGGACAATCGGGGGTTTGTCCCCAGCTGCAGGAGATGGAGGAGGGAATTGCATCAGCTCCTGGTGGGATCTGGACTTGGGGAGGACCACACAGGATGGTGTCACCAGCCCTGTCCTGCTCGTGCTACAAGAAATTGCCCAAACTGGGGGGGGGTTGGACGTAAAAACCTGCCCGTGCTAAGGGGATGGGGAGCAACTGGGAGCACTGGGATGGCTCGCGCTGCGGGGAGATTTGGGGAGGGGGTGGAGGTTGGGCAGGACCAACAGGAGCTGACCCCTTCGTCCGGGTGTCCCTGCCCCAGGGTTGAGGTTACCCCGAAGGGACAAACCAGCCCTTGGCCAAGAGACCGTCTGGGTGTTTGCTGTCGGAGGTTGTTGATGGTGCCCGGGAGCAGAGCTCGGCCACCACAACAGGCTCCCAGCTCGCCAGAAGCCGAGGAAATAAGGAAAATCCCACTCTGCAGACGAGAGGAAGGAGCCTGTCCACCCACCGAGCCTTTTGCCGTGTGCCCTGAGGTGCTGCACCCCCATCACAGAATCACAGAATCTTCTAGGTTGGAAGGGACCTTAAAGATCATCTTGTCCAACCGTCAACCTCATTTTGACAAAAATAAACAAAAAGCAACACCATCACTAAACCCTATCTCCCAGCACTACATCAACCCCTCTTTTGAACACCTCCAGGGATGGTGCCTCCACCACCTCCCTGGGCAGCCCAGTCCAAAGGCTGAGAACCCTTTCGGTGGAAAAATTTTTCCTAATATCCAGCCTGAACCTCCCCTGGCGTAACTTGAGGCCATTTCCTCTCGTCCCATCGCCTGTTCCTTGGGAGAAGAGACCGACCCCCCCTGGCTACACCCTCCTTTCAAGGAGTTGGAGAGAGCCAGAAGGTCTCCCCTCAGCCTCCGTTTCTCCAGGCTGAACACCCCCAGCTCCCTCAGCTTCTCCTCACAAGACTTGTGCTCCAGACCCCTCACCAGCTCCATTGCCCTTCTCTGGACCCGCTCCAGCCCCTCAAGGTCTTTTTTTATGGTAGAGAGCCCAAAACTGGACACAGTACTTGAGGTGGGGCCTCGCCAGTGCCCAGTAAAGGGGGACCATCACCTCCTGAGGTGGAGGGACAGGAGCTTCTCAGTTCAACCGGAGTTACTGGGCCAGGATCCCTGGGGAAAACCTCCCCAGGCACCAGCTCGGCCCCTTGCACCGGCTTTTTTTTGGTTTAGTTTTGTATCACGAAACTCCTCCCCGTCCAGAAGGAGGGATGGGGAAGCGCCGTCCTGAGCTGATGGTGGGAGAGATGCTGGGAGCAGGGCTGGACCCACCGGGACACCAGCCCCAGGGACCAGCAGCCAAAGGGGTGATGAGGAGGGAAGAGCCAAACCCCAGCCAGCCCCAGGGCTGCAAAGCAAACCCCATCGGTCCCTCGGGTCCCTCCCCAGCTCCTCTGCGTGTCCCCTTCCCCTCCATGCCACGAGCAACACCTGGGGGGGCTCCAATCCTCACCAGGGTGAGTTTTGCCCTTCCTAAAATCATTTTCCATGGGATTTTGACCAGGAGATCACCTCCACAGAGCCCTTACCCTCTTTGGCAGCCACACTATCCAGGAATTGCACCAAAACCCACACCTCAAACTCCCCAAACCTGATTTCACCGGTAATTTGACCCATCTGTGTCCACCCCCAACCCCAAACCCAGAGCCACCTCCTTCCACCCCGGCACAGGGAGCCCTGCGGAGCGAGAAACAGCTTTTCCAACCCCAGTAGCCACCGTGGCTCGTCGGCATCGCCCCCGGTGCTGGAGGAGTCCCACGTCTCCTTTTATTAGGTCTCTCTGCCTATTTGAGCTATAAAAAGGCAGGAGGAGGTTCAAAGCGAAGGGTGCGAAGGCGCGTGAAAAGCAGCCACGGCGGCAGGACTTGGCAGAACCTGGAGGAGCCGTCGGCGTCACGGGGGCATCAAGGGGCTTGGAGAAAAAGGGTGGCAAAGTAACTCAGGTGGAGGTGCCTTTTTTTGTTTGTTTTACTGGAAGGGATCTAAAAATGCCTGTGCTGTTTTGGGGAGTAAGACATTAACGCTGAGCTCGTCGCTGGGCATCAGGCCCGAGACAAGGAGGAGTTTCTCCATCCAGGTCACCTTTGATGGAGCTGCATCAGATGGAGGGTGACGGTCCCCATTTAGCCACGACGTTAGTGAACACTCGCCCACGGCTCAGCCCGTGGTGATGGTGAATTATGGGCTTCATCCTTGGCAACAAAACACCCCCCACGGACCCACATCCCAACTTCATGCTTATGTGGAAAGTGAGAAAAACCCCTTCGCGAGCCCAACACTGGCACCACCAAACACAAACCCGGCCTTTACTGGGGGAGAGGTGGGTGCTCACAGCACCCCCAGCCTCACGTTGGACCCCGATGGGCTCCACACTCAGGCCATACCCCCTTGCACATCAAAACTCATCCTTTCCCAGCCCAAAAAATCCCCATGGGAGCAGCAAAGGCAAGAGGCTGCAGGAGCCCCAGCTGCTCCTGGTCCCCACCAACCTCCTGCCCAAAGGCTCATTAAGGAACCTGCTCCCTCCCAGATTAATTAAGAGTAAATAGACACCAGTGGGGGCTCCAGTCACACCACGATGCAGAATTCTGCTCCGTCAATGCTGGGACACACACACGTGTGGCTCGGCTCCCACGGAGCCACCGTAGGATGGCAGTGGGTGCCACCACCCCAGTGGCAGGGATGTGCCAAGCCACCTTCCAGCCGTGCCGGTGGCCTCAGCTGTGTCTCTGGAGGCCAAATGTGCCAGGAATAGGGGTCCCACGGGGACAGGGAGGGTCCCACAGGGGACCTCCCTGCCCCACGTCCCCCCGCCCAGTGGCCCAGTTGTCCCCAGCACCTTCTCCTGCTGCCATCCCGTGGCCACCTCCCACAACTGCACATGGTCATCTGCAGACATGGCTGTGGCCACCACATTCACGGGGGGCTGTGGCCACGCTGGGACCACGGCAGCACCCAAGGGTGGCCCAGCACCTATCTCGGCCTGTCCCCAAGCCCCGTGGCCACAGAGGACTGGCCCCACGCCACGGTGGCCAGGGCAGCCCCTTGCCCAGGGGTGGCAGGAGGCCAAGGTGTCCTCAAGTCTGTCCCCATCTCCCCCCACCAGCACTGGCCGAAGGGTGCTGAGCCCCTGCTCAGCCCTGGGGTGTCCCCCCCTCCACCCCAGGGCCACCCTGGTGCAGATGCCAAAGCCCAGTGGCAGCTTGGGGACAGGTAGGTGGCAGGGGGGGACACAAAAAGCCCCTTCCTGGCCTCAGACACGACCTCAGAGCAGACCCATCACCCCAGGA
>QJSC01018065.1:69376-107655 GCA_003697955.1 Calidris pygmaea | reverse complement strand
GAGACCAGTTGGACCGAGACTGGAGGCGACGGGGAGGGAATCCCATCCTTTGGAGCAACCCCATGCATAGCTGGGCTTTGGTTGTCTTTCTCAGCGAGGCCCTAACAGCAAATGAAGCCCTCTCCTCAGCAAAGGAAAGAGAAAAAAATATGAAAATAACACAGTCCCCACCCGTGAGATGGATTTCGTCAAGTTTCCAAAGGGAAATGGGAGGAGTGAGTGGCCGGGACTGCGGAAAGCAGCGCTGGAGGTGGCCGCTCCAGGCAGGAGAACGTGGAGGAACCTGCTCCCGGTGGTGCCACCCGGGGGGTTCTGGCTCAGATAAATACACGGTGATGTGGGGGAGGCAGGAACCCCCAATTTTCCAGCAGCCACAGCTCTGTACGGGCATCGTCGAGCCGCGTTTCCCCCTCGCAGGCTCCTGGGAGCATCTCCCCGTGGCAGCCACCAGCGTTGGGTGCAGGAGAGAGGTCCCCAGGACCAGGATCTCACCCAGAGGGGTTTGGTGGGCGACAGCAGGCAAATCCAAGTCGGAGGTAAAAGACGTTGGGGTGAAAGGGATGTGGGGAGCACCCAAAAACTAGGAGAACGCGGGGATTTCAGAAAACCCGCTGCCCCAAACCTTTTTTTTTTTTTTTTTGTGTAGAGAAGAACAAGGCCCTCAGCTTTGCCGGGAAATATTAAAATAAAAACCAAACAAGAAGCGGAAAAAAAACCCCATCCAGCCGCAGCGCTGAGATCGGTTTAGGATCAAACCGACCCAGGGCAGGCGGGGGGGGGGAACCGACAGGGCACCGGACACCACGGGAAGACACAGGCACTCGCAGGGAGAAATCACGAGCATCCCTGAAGAGCCCTGCTCCAGCCACGCAGACGCTGCCGCAGGGGCCCGGCTCCGGGACCCCCCCCCGCCTCTACCCCCTCCCCAGCGCCGTCGGTGGGCCACCAGAGCTGGAAACCAGTCGCCCGACCCCAGGTGGAAGGTGTTAGTTTTTTTTTGGGGGGGGGGGGGGGGGGGGGTGGGTGTGTGCGTGGGTCCCGTGATCCCACCGGGCGCAGCGTCGCTTCATCAACTCTGCTCCTTGTCCTTCACCAGCAGCACCGTGTGTTGGCCGCCGCTGGACACGGCCAGGACCGTGCGGTTTTCCAGCTGCTTCCCCGTCATCTCCACGGGGCTCCAGACGTCGTCCTCCTCCCCCGTGCCCAGCTGGTAGTTGGTGCCCATGCCCCAGGCGAACGCTCGTCCTGCAAGGGGAGGGCGACACGGGTTTTGAGTTCCACGGGGTGGGGAGGGGACCCAGTAGCCAAACCCAAGGGGACTTCCCACCCGGGCAAGGGGATGAGTGGGAGAGGAAGGCAGGAGGAAGAGGAACAGCGCTGGCAACTCAAAGAGGGGTTTCATTCCAGCATTTCTGATCAATGTTTATAAATACTTAAAGGGAGGGAGTCAGGAGGATGGGGCTGGTCTTTTCTGAATGGTGCCCAGGGACAGGACAAGAGGAAATGGGCACAAACTTGAACATAAGAAGTTCCACCTAAACATGAGGAGGAACTTCTTTCCTGTGAGGGTGGCAGAGCCCTGGAAGAGGCTGCCCAGAGAGGTGGTGGAGTCTCCTTCTCTGGAGACATTCCAAAACCACCTGGACAAGATCCTGTGCAACCTGCTCTAGGTAGACCCCACTCTGGTGGGGAGGTTGGACTTGATGATCTCCAGAGGTCCCTTCCAACCCCATATGATTCTATGATCACACAGGCTTTGAGTTCCACGGGGTGGGGAGGGGACCCAGTAGCCAAACCCAAGGGGACTTCCCACCCGGGCAGGGGGATGAGTGGGAGAGGAAGGCAGGAGGAAGAGGAGCAGCGCTGGCAACTCAAAGAAGGTTTCATCACACAACCAAGGCAGCGTTTTGCTCCCCCCGGGGGAAGCAAACCAGACCCATCAGCCCCCAGCAAACCCTCCTCCCACACCACAGATGCCAGGCAGAAGCTGGCCCAGCACCAGCGTCTGGCAGCTGCGGAGTTCAGGGTGCAGAGAAGGGACCAGGAGGCCAACGACCCCCTCCCGGTCACCACCCTGTCACCACCTTTGCTGCCAAGGGCCCACAAAAATATTTGAGCAGCTGCTGCCCAGCTGCCCCCAAGTCCTGGCCCTGGTCCCGACCCCAACCAGCAGCGAGGAATGAAGTTATGGGGGGGCTGGATGGATCCAGGGGAGGCCAGGATGGATGGATGGATGGATGGATGAGGGGTGGGGGAAGGACCACGTGGAGGTGTTCCCAAGCCCACCGGAGCCCACTCACCGTCACTGCTGACGGCGTAGCCGACCGACGCACCGCAGGCAACGGAGGAGATGTTGGGGAGCTCCGGGATGACGGTGGGCGTGCTCTTCTCCTCCACCCCTGTCCCCAGGCCCAGCCGCCCGTACTCGGCCCTGCCCAGGCTGTAGGCTTTACCTGGAGCAGGACACACACAGGAGAGGTGACTGGAGGGGGACAGAAGCCTGCAGCAGGCCAAGGCCGGCCCCTCCACCCCTGGAGAAGCATCGCTCCTCCCTACCACACCCTAGATCCCAACCAGGGGGTGCAAGGTGGGATAGAGACCCTTGAGCTCCCCAAAATCCATAGGGTGGGTTGGCAGACTGTTGAGTGTGCAAGAGCAGAGGTCACAAGTCACTCCGGGTCCCTGCCACCTTCCCTACCCTCTGCTGTGAATTCATGCCACCCTTGTTGCCTCGAACACCTTGGAGGGCTCCAGCACGTCACCCTCACCCCAACACCCCTCCAGCCGGGAAGAGGGCCACGGGAGTCCCCCCCCCCATCCCGCTGTGTGTGACACCCAGCCCCGATGTCACGCTGTCACTCACCCTCGGAGTCGACGCACACGGTGTGGTGCTGCCCGCCGGAGAACCCGACCCAGGACTTGGTGGAGTTCTTGAAGCACGTCAGGTTCTGCGGGGAGAAGCAGGGCTCGGTGCCCTGGGTCCCTGCGGGGTGGGACGCACAAACCCAGGTGGATCAGACCCCAAGCCCAGGCCTGGCACCAGCACTGAGCCATCCACCCCGGGGCTCACCCCACCAGAGACTAACACAGTCCCCCCCACAAAATCAAATTTCTGCTCAAACCCACCAGCTGCAGGGGTTGGGACTATCAACCCAGAGCTAGGAAGGGTGACACCTCCTCAACCCCCCCCAGCTCCAGTGTGTGTTTGGTGGATCGAGGGTGCCCAGAAGCATCCCCCCATCAGGCCAGGGGAGCACGGGACCCCCTCAACCCCTCCCCCAAAAAATTTCCAGCTCCAGTGTGTGCTTGGTGGTCAGGATCTGGGGTGCCCAGCAGCGTCCCCCCATCAGCCGAGGGGAGCACGAGTCTGCAGCTCAGGGAGCTGCAGGAACCCCAGGGGACGGGGGAGTCTGCAGCCAGACCAAAGCAGGCAGGAGATGTGAAGGGTCCCAAGTGAAGCTCACCCAGCTGGTGGTAGTTGGAGAGGCCGAATCCATAGATGTGTCCCTCCTCCGTGACGGCGAAGGTGAAATAAGCGCCGCAAAAGGCGTCCTGGAAGCGCATTTTGTCTCGGTTGCCTTTCCCTCTGACACGGACGCGCTGGGGGATCAGCAGGCGCTCTGGGGGGCAGGAGACAAGGTGTTATCTGAGGAATAACGATTTACACCCCTTTTTCATCCCCCCTCCTCAGAGCCAGCTCGCTGAATCCGAGCAGCCCGATTTACAGGCAAGCCCTTGAGCAAGAGGGGAAGAGACTGGGTCTCCCTGCTCCTCTGCGAAGCGCAGAGCTGGGGCTGAAGGACGTGGCACCCCGCGCCCCCGAGCACCGAAGCCACTCACGCAGCCCTCTCCTTCCTCCTCGGTTGGCTAAAAGCGCCGGCACTCGCCCCAGCTGGCCCTGCTCGCCGCAGCCGCAGGTGAAGAGGTCACCGTCCACCGTCAGCATCACTAAGTGGTCATTCCCTGGGAGGAGAAGGGGAGAAGAGTGAAGCAGGAGCCACGCTTCAGGAACCCAGCAAGACCCCGGGGCTGAGATCCCACACGTAAAACCCCGGCTGTCCCAGCTTTCTAGAATTGAGTGGGGATACCTTGACGGCAGCTCCTGGCACAACTTAAAACACGAGGATCTCCCTCTTCCTGATCCCAGTTCCCCATCTGAAACTCCAAAGAAGTTTCTCTGGGACGGTTTGGGGGGACAGGTCCCCCCCAACCTCGCCTGGGCCCTGGACAAGTTCACCAGCTTGCTCTGCTCAGCTTCCCCAAGTCTAGAAGAGGGCGAGTGCTTTGACCCCGCGGGGTCACGGTTGCGAGCACTCTTGTAAGGCATTTTTCACCAGACTGGGTCAAATATTAACAATATTGTTGGGGGTAGAAGAGACACAAGGTCTGCTCTCTCAAGAGAGAGAGCAAGCAGAGCCTTGTGCCTGCAAGGAGCGGCCAAAGGGGGAGGAAAAGGACATGGACCTTCTGGACCTTCACCTCCTCCCGAGGGTTCCTGCCCCATGCGCACCCCAGGACGTTGCTCACCTGAGACAATTTTAACGATGGGCGCGCTGAGCTGGAGCTGCACAGGAAAAGAGCTCGTCTTCATGGGCTCCAGCAACCCGATCACCCCGTTGTTATCCTGGGTGGAGGCAGAAAGACACGGGGACATGAGTCACAGAGGCAGCAACCACCATCAGCACGAGCTTCCAGCCTCCGAGACATCAACGTACCCGGAAAGAGCCCCAGACAAACACCCTGCCATCCTCCGTTAGCGCAGCCGTGTGACTGTCCCCCGCAGAGACCTGCACCACCTTTTCCTGTAGCTCCACCAGCCCCGGCGTGGTCTCCGACCCTTCGGCCGAGGTGTCACGCCCGAGGGCGCCTTCATCGTTGCAGCCAAAGGTGTAGATCTGCAAACAGAGAGCGAGACGGTCAGGATGGGACCCAGAGTCGGGGGCAACAAGTTGAGTGTGAAGCACAGGGGACAGGCTGAATCAACCTTCTGACCCCCGAAAATGTTGCAGTCATAGAATCGTAGAATCATTCAGGTTGGAAAAGACTCTTGGGATCATCGAGTCCAACCATCTACCCTACTCTACAAAGTTCTCCCCTACACCATATCCCCCAACACCACGTCTAAATGGCTCTTAAACTCATCTGGAAATGTGATGGTGACTCAACCACCTCCCTGGGCAGCTTATTCCAATGCCCGACCACTCCTTCTGTGAAAAACTCCTTCCTAATGTTCAGTTTAAACCTACCCTGTTGTAGCTTGAAGCCATTCCCTCTTGTTCTATCACCTGGGAGAAGAGACCAGCACCAACCTCTCTACAGTGTCCTTTCAAGTAGCTGTAGAGAGTGATGAGCTCTCCCCTCAGCCTCCTCTTCCTCAAACTAAACAGTCCCAGCTCCTTCAACTGCTCTTTGTATGATTTGCTCTCCAGGTCCTTCACCAGTTTCATTGCCCTCCTCTGCACCCGCTCCAGCACCTCGAGATCTCTCTCGTATCGAGGTGCCCAAAACTGGTGAGGAGCACGGAGACCACCCTCATCCCCCGAGCTGGAGTGAGCTACACATCTGGGCAGAGCAAGGTCCCATTCAGCTCCCCCTGCTCCGGGACACATCCCAGAGCTTGCAGGGACAAGTGGCTCAGCCTCCTCATGTCCCCGTCCTCCCCCTCCATGACGCTGAACTCACTTTTCCCGTCTGGCTGAGGCACACCGTGTGCATCCCTCCGGCTTCCACCTGCACCATCATCTCCGGCAGCGTCACCAGGGCTGGCTTCTTCCTCTCCATCACGTCCTCCCCCAGGCCCAGCTGACCCACATCCCCCTGCCCCAGCGTCAGCACCAGCCCGGGCTGCGTACGATGGGACGAGTGGCAGACTGCGGGGCAGAAAACAAAAATAAAATAAAATAACGTATATAACATACAGGGAACAACCCGACCATTAAAGCTGGTCCCTGGGAACGGGAAGGAAAAAACTCTCTCTTACCTTTGATCTTCTTCGGTCCAGGAGACTCTTCTTCTGGCACCAGGCTCTTCTTCGCTGGGCGTTTCCCTGGCATCGTGCCTCGGATCTGAACACCAAAGAGACCCTGGTAAGGGCTTCGCTGGAGAGTCCCAGCGCGGCCATCAGCCCTTTGGGGGCTTCTTCTCCCCTCTCTTGCTTTAAAATCCCCTGGGATCACCTGAGGGGCCGGCGATGGAGGAGTTGAGCAACGGATCTCCCGCTTTGGAAAAATGCAGGGGGGGGATGTGGGGTGTTTCTTGCGTGTTTTACGCACCGTCCCCACTCCCAGGTAGAGCTGAACCCCTCTCTCCGGGTCACAGCGCCCCGAAAATGCCACCAGGCCAGGCCAGGCCAGGCCGGGGAGGGCCCAGTGTGTGTGTGTGTGTGTGTTTGCACCCTCCCCACACAGAAACACGGCCCCACGGCGGGGAGGAAGGGGGAGAGAAGAACCCCCGTCAACCCTCTGCCCTCTCCCCCATCCCAGGGACGGAGCCGTGTCGCCAGGCGGGGTGTCCGGGCCCCACAAACCCCCCCAGAGACCCCCCTCCCGCCCCTTCCCGCCGTTTGAATTCCCCGCTCCACGTGGGGCCGCGCAGGCCCCGGGCCTTCCCTCCCGCTCGCCGCCGGGACCGAGCGCACCGAGGGGAGGCCGGGGATTGTCCCCCCCCCCTCCCCGAACACCTTTCCCCCTCCCCCGTTTTCCCTCTGTCCCCTTCCTCNCTTCCTCCTCCTCCTCCTCCTCCTCCCTTCCCCGTCCGCCCCCCGGGGCCGCGCCGCGCTCCCACCTCAGTCCCGAGCCGCCGCCGCCGCGCTCCCCGCACGGCGCATGCGCGGGAGGGAACGGCGCCGGCCCCGCCGCCGGCCACAGCGCCCCCCGGCGGCCGGAGGAGCGAACTGCCACCCCCCGGTACAACTAGTACCCAAAGACGGGGGGGGGGGCGGGGAGGGTGTGTACTAATTGGGTGGCGATAATGAAGGGTCGTTAATGGGGTGGCTTCACCCAGGGCAAATCGTGCCCGACAAATTTGGTGGCCTCTTACGGTACCGCCACACGCTTGGCAGAGCAAGCTGACGGCATCTACCTGGACTTAGTGCGAAGCGTTGGACGCCGCCCCGCACGCCATCCCGGGCTCAAAACTGGAAACCCACGGATCTGATGGACGGAGCACTCGGTGGACAAGGAACTGGCTGGATGGTCGCACTCACAGAATCACAGAATCATATAAGGTTGGCAGAATCATACAAGGTTGGCATGATCTCTGGAGATTACCCACTCCAACCCCCTGCCAGAGCAGGGCCACCCAGAGCAGGTCCCACAGGAACGTGTCCAGGTGGGGTTTGAATGTCTCCAGAGAAGGAGACTCCACCACCTCTGCCAGGGCTCTGCCACCCTCACAGGAAAGAAGTTCCTCCTCGTGGTTAGATGGAACTTCTTATACTCAAGTTTGTGCCCATTCCCTCTAGTCCTGTCCCTGGGCACCACTGAAAAAAGACCGGCCCCATCCTCCTGACACCCACCCTTGAAGTATTTATAGGTGTTGATCAGATCCCCCCTCAGTCTTCTCTTCTCCAGACTAAAAAGACCCAAGTCCCTCAGCCTCTCCTCAGCAGACAGATGCTCCAGGCCCCTCAGCATCTTTGTAGCCTCTGCTGTCCCCTCTCCAGCAGTTCCCAGTCCTTCTGGAACTGGGGAGCCCAGAACTGGTCCCAGTGCTCCAGCTGGGGCCTCCCCAGGGCAGAGCAGAGGGGCAGGATGACCTCCCTCCACCTGCTGGTCACACTCTTCCTGATGCCCCCCAGGATGCCATTGGCCTTCTTGGCCACAAGGGCCCATTGCTGGCTCATGGGCTTCCTGTTGTCCACCAGGACTCCCAGGTCTTTCTCCTCAGAGCTGCTCTCCAGCAGGTCCCCCCCAACCTGTCCTGGTGCAGGGGGTTACTCCTCCCCAAGCGAAGCACCCTACACTTGTCTTGGTTGAATTTCATCCAGTTCCTCCCTGCCCAGCTCACCAGGTCTCGCTGTGTGGCACTCAAAAGGTTGTGGTCAATGGCTCAATGTCCAAGTGGTGCCCAGTGACGAATGGTGTTCCTCAGGGGTCTGTACTGGGACCAGTGCTGTTCAACATCTTTGTTGGAGACATGGACAGTGGGATTGAGCACACCCTCAGCAAGCTTGCCGACGACACCAAGCTGTGTGGTGCAGTCAACACACTGGAGGGAAGGGATGGCATCTAAAGGGACGTGGACAGGCTGGAGAGGTGGGCTCGTGCAAATCGCATGAAGTTCAACCAAGCCAAGCGCAGGGTCCTGCACCTGGGACGTGGCAATCCCAGGCACAAACACAGGTTGGGTGGAGAACGGCTGGAGAGCAGCCCTGAGGAGAAGGACTTGGGGGTGTTGGTGGATGAGAAGCTCAACAGGAGCCGGCAGTGTGCGCTGACAGCCCAGAAAACCAACCCCATCCTGGGCTGCATCAAGAGAAATGTGTCCAGCAGGGCGAGGGAGGTGATTCTGCCCCTCTGCTCCGCTCTGGTGAAGACCCCACCTGGAGCTCTGTGTCCAGCTCTGGGGTCCTCAACATAGAAAGGGCATGGACCTGTTGGAACGGGTCCAGAGGAGGGCCACGAAGATGATCAGAGGGATGGAGCACCTCTGCTGTGAGAGCAGGCTGAGAGAGCTGGGGTTGTTCAGCCTGGAGAAGGCTCCGGGGAGACCTTAGAGCAGCCTCCCAGTGCCTAAAGGGGGCTTACAGGAGAGTTGGGGAGGGACTCTACATGAAAGTTGAGTGATAACAGTTTTAAATTGAGAGAGGGGAGATTTAGATTAGGTACCAGAAAGAAATTCTTTGGTGTGAGGGTGGTGAGAGCCTGGCCCAGGTTGCCCAGAGAAGCTGTAGTTGGTAAGGACTCCTAAGAGTCCAGTTATAGGAACTTTGGAACTTTCTGGTTCTCACAATTAGAAGATAAAACCTAAAGCCTGATTTGGCTCACTGAGGGGGTTTGCTTACTGGGGCAACCCTGCTGACCACAGGGTTCCCCCCCATCTTCACCTTAGAGACCACTCCACCTTTCCATCATCCCACTGGAAATTGGAAAACCCAGTTCTATTCTCCCACTCCTGCAGCCGGTGGCCCAGGTGACCAGGAAACCCTTCCAGAGGGGGACAACCCTGGACTCTGACACGTCCATTACCTGTCGGCTTCCAGGAGGGGCAGGATATCCAGCCAACTGCTGGGGGCAGGCAGTAGATAACTCATTAATCAGTATTTTAACCCTTTATTTAGGCACATTTAACCCTTTATTTAAGTTTCACAGAAGCTGCTGATGCCATCAGCATTGCTCCTCTGCAGAGGAACACCCACCCCCCTGGCAGCAGACCTGGGGTACACACCATTAACCACTCTGGGTTTTCAGCCCTAAATGGCCAATATAAAGTTTCATCTGGCCCCAAAATTTATCACCTGCTCCTAGCCCAGCCTGAGCAGCGAGTAACATGGGTCTGAGGTGGGTTTCTGCACCTCTCACCATCATGCTCAGGAGAGGAGGCACGATTATCACACAGGAATCCCACTTCTGACTCCAAGTGAGAGGCACCTGTAGGAGTATCCACAATTTCTTTCACATTCCAGGACTAACGAGGCGAATCACTCACAAAGAAATGCACATCAAGCCAAAAATAGTAAAGTTTATTTAATTCTCTCCCGCAGCTAGGCATACATTTACAATCAATCAATATTTTAAGGTTTTATTTCCGTAACACAGATGGACAAATTCCTGCTCATGCCCACGTTCCATGTGTCGCCCCCTCTGCTACTAATTCCCCCTGGAATGTCCTCACCACCCTCGAGCCAACTCACATCTCCCCTGGCAGATGGCACCAAGGGTGGCCCCACTGCTGGGGGGACGTGGGTCCACAGACCAGCTGGTGGCAAGTCCAAGTCCACACGTGGCTTCTTTTTCTTGCTCCTTTCTTATACCCCGGGCTCCCACCCTTTGAGAACACCCAAAAGGCAGCTCCTTCCTGGTGGGCCAGCAATCCAGGGGCTTTTTTTTGGTGGTGCCTTTCAGGCAACACCAAATTCACCCCAGCCCCATGACTTTATTGGCTTTCCCTGCGTGTTGCTCAGCCCCAGGCCCTGCTTTATTGCACCACAAAATTCAGCAGCTGCACAACCCACCACATGACCAGGCATTTTCTTCTCATTTAGGGGGATCTTCCAGCCCGTTCTGATCTCTGGGGTTAAATTCTGACTCCAGATACCGCATGAACTGACCCTTAGCTATCACCTCCATTTCTTACTGGGGCCGGTTCTCTCCATACACTCACCCTCTCCCACTAGACATGTGGATTCTTTTCTGCTGTCAGCATCTCGTCGGAATCAGTCACCAGTATCTGCAATAATGTAGAAAAAAAAATAAAATAAAATTTAGCTTCTGCTCGGTTAGAAGCACTAGACCTATGAGATACCTGATGATGAGGTTAAGTCCACCCACGTGTTCCCAGTCTTAAGCAAGTGTGACATGTGCCCACCACGTGCTTTCACCCCAGAATCACCCCAGTGCTCCCCATTAATGTTACATTCCTCTTTCCAGAGGGTAAAAAGTCCACTGGGATGGATTAACACGCAAGAATGGGCAATTACAGAGATCTACACCTTCGTTACTTTCTACAAAGAATGCTTCTGCTCCTTCTTTAATTCCCTTATCAGAAAATGAAGGCCTTGAACTATTCAAACAGGTATCGTTCATCTCCACTTCGCCAAGGATTTCCTCCCCCTTTCGAAAGGGATTCAGCAATCTGTTCTTTCTCTCACCCATCCGTAAGCCAATAAAATCTTAAACGCTAGGGAACGCCTAAATTAAGCTTTTGCTGCTAAACAATGCCTACAAAGTCTGCATTGGTGTTCAATTACTCCAATCCGATCTAATTCGGTTTCCCCGAGCCACTGAGAAACAGCTCAAGCTCATTTTAGGTATAAACTGAAGAGAAGCATTCAACTATTTAAGCAGAGCCTTACAAGGACAGCCAACAAGATATTATTCGTGCAATAGGACTCACCTTCCAAATCAGAGCTCCGCTCACTTCAGACTTCTCAAATTTATAACTGGAAATAGCAAAAAAAGAAGGCATTTTAACTAATTGCTGGGATTTTCTCTTTTCACATACACACCCCACCCCTCCCGGCCGTTCAGAGCAGCACGTGTCTCCCCATCCCCCCCCCCCCCCCCCCCCCCCCCCCCCCCCCCNGCCCACGCCATCCCTGTGTCCAAGAGATGATATTACGGTCTGCATCGGTGGATAAATAGATGGGTAAACAACAAGCCTGGCTGTTGGCCTTAGAGGGATGTGATCACACAATCACAGAATCTTCACCCGACCCCCTCCCCCGGTGCCGTTTTGGGTGGCAGAGCTGTTTCCTGCATGGTTTGTCTCCCCCGTCAGGGCCCGAGGGCTCGGGGAAGCAGTAGGAATATGCAGGCTGCAGGCCCGAGGGCCCGGCTTGATCTCCAACGTCGTGGAAGGGGACCGTACGTCACGGGCCCGAAGGCCTACGCTCCCTTGCGCCACACGGACAGAGCCGAGAGAGAGCGACTTCTCCGGATATCCACGTTGGGGAGAGGTTTTAAACCTCCATAACCACCCATCCCCCGCCGCCTTCCCCAACCCCCCCCCCCCCAACAACCCCACACGCGTCCCCTCAGCACCGCCGGACACCCCGCGGGGGCCCATTCGTAGCACGGGAAGAGGGGAGCGGTTTCCCCACAGCCGGCCGCAGGGTGACCCCACACCAGACCGTGAAGAATAAAGAAAAGCTAGAAGCAAAACGTGCAGGCCGCAACCCCACCGCCCTCTGAAACTCACCTGCTCCTGACGCCGCCCGCGGAGAAAGAGGCCGAACCCCAGCGCGTCGCGGTATTTATAGAGGAGAAAGGGGGCGGGGCTAAGCGCGCGTGCGCCCCGAGAAAGGGGCGGGGCAACGCGGCGCCTGCGCAGCGGGCGGGGAAGGGGCGGGGGCGGCGGTTGGCGCACGCGCGGCCGGAAGGGCGGGAAAGGCGCGCGCCGCCGCTGAGGGGCGGCCTGACTCCCCCCCCCCCTTGTATTAAAAGCATTTAAAACACGACCACGAAAGCGTTGTTTGTTTTTTTTTTAAAAAAAATCCTAAAATACTTTTATTCAATAATTAAAATCTGTCGATGAGGAAACTGATATACAATGCAATGATTTAGTCTACAGGCTGTACAGGGGGAAGCTGTGAGGGGAGACATCCCCCCCCCCATCGCCCGCCGCCATCTCCCAGGGCCGGCCATGGCGGCGGGGTGAGGGCAGGCCGGGGGGCCCGGCCCGGTGTTGGCACGGCGCGGAGGGGCCGGTGGCACAACCAGGCCCTCCCCGAGCAATAAAAGAGACAGGTTATTGAACAATTCCAAGTCCTCTCCATTCTCCTCCCCCCTCCTTCGCCTTAAGTGGCATCTCACACAGGGATCGGGTCTGTGCATGATACAGCAGTGGCCAATAACAGAATTCTTTTTAAAAAAAACCCCACATTTAGGAAGAACCAATATGACATCATCCTCAGAAGAGTATCTTTAAGGTCACTTTTTAAACCTCTTCTTCCCCCTCCCTTCCACCCACACAGTGAAATTATCAAGTTTCCAGTAGGTTTAAGCTGTAAAAATGAGAAAAGGCAAGTTTCACCCTGATTTGGGAAGAGTAAAAAACATCAGAGAGGAAGCCACAATAAAAAGAATTGACTACTCTCACAGCTTCCCCAAATTAAAAAGTTTAAAAAGGCAACAGTCTTTTCCTGGTTCTGTAATTTGTTAAACAAGCCTAGATACCTCGAGACACGATCTGTTAACACCACAGCGAGTGTGAGAGAATGGGGAGGGAATGTTTTATAACATTTAAGTTCTGGGTTTTTTGGGTTTGTTTTCTTTTTCTTTCTCTTTTTTTTTTTTTTCTTTTTTTACAAAAAGATGCAGCATATGTTAATAATCTATACAATTCCCTTCCAGGACAACAAAACCGTTGGTCAGTAGTGATTCAGGACATTTAAGGACGTGACAGAGACGCAAGCGAAACCTCCCTCCCTCCCCAAAAAATTAAAAATTAACGAGCGGCGTGTCGGTTGTCTGCCAGGTCAGCATCTGCGGGGGGTTCTCTGTACACAGCTAATATACACACGTGCTTCCGAGCACATCCACTCACCATTCCTCAGCTTTCCAACGCTAGAGCTGCCTTTTTTTGTTTGTTGTTTTGTTGTTTCCCCCCCCCCCCACTTTTTCCTCTAAGTAAAGGAGGAGGAAAGGAAGGAGTCGTGTCCCCGAAAGGAGTATATACAGCTGAGAACTGGACCGGTCCGGGCTGAGAAAGGGAGCGGAGGCGTATCGCTGAGCAGCGCGAGGTATAGTGTTCAGTTCCAGCCTGATGGCACTCGAGACGTGTTTGTTCCAGTGAAATGCTACATTCAGACAGGATTATTCCCCCTTCCCTGGCCGAAAGCCCTTTTTTTTTTTCTGGATATGTTTTTGAAGGCAAACCTTGGAAGAGCCGAGGTTCCACCCTTGCTGTATTGCCTAGGAGAGGGATGCAGAGAACTTCCAGGCCTCTCGGGTCTCTTGCTCCCTTCTTGGAAGATTATGGTCGATGGTACCTAAAAAGCCAAGTGAAAAAAAAAGCAAGCGTCACCCTTGGGAATGCAGGTTAAATGGTTATCGAGGAGCTACGGATGGCCAAGAAGAGTGAACTGGACAAGGGGACAGAGTGTATCCTCAGCAAGTTCCCTGATGATACCAAACTGGGAGGGCTGGCCGACACTCCAGAGGGCTGTGCTGCCATCCAGCGTGACCTGGACAGGCTGGAGAGCTGGGCAGAGAAGAACCTCATGAGGCTCAACAAGGGCAAGTGTAGGGTCCTGCACCTGGGGAGGAAGAACCCCAGGCACCAGTAGAGGTTAGGGATGGACCTGCTGGAAAGCACTTCTGAGGAGAAGGATCTGGGGGTCCTGGTGGCCAGTGAACTCTCCATGAGCCAGCAACGTGCCCTTGTGGCCAAGAGGCCAATGGGATCCTGGGCTGCGTAGGGCAGAGTGTGGCCAGGAGGTGGAGGGAGGTCATTCTCCCCCTCTGCTCTGCACTGGGGAGGCCACAACTGGAATCCTGTGTCCGGTTCTGGGCTCCCCAGTTCAAGAGAGACAGGGAACTGCTGGAGAGAGTCCAGTGTAGGGCAACAAAGGTGATGGAGGGATTGGAGCATCTCCCTGCTGAGGAAAGGCTGAGAAAGCTGGGGCTCTTGAGCCTGGAGAAGAGAAGGCTGAGGGGAGACCTTCTGAATGCTTCCAAGGATCTAAAGGGTGGGTTGAGGGAGGATGGAGCCGGACTCTTTTCAGCGGTTCCCAGTGACAGGATGAGGGGCAACGGGCACAAGCTGGACCATGGGAAGTTCCACTCCAATCTGAGGAAGAACTTGTTTGGGATGAGGGTGGCAGAGCCCTGGAACAGGCTGCCCAGGGAGGGTGTGGAGTCCCCTTCTCTGGAGATGTTCAAGCCCCGCCTGGATGCTCCTGAGTGGAGCTCCTGAGTTCTCACCTCGTGAACTGCTTGCTGTCCTCATGGACTTCCATTTCACAGCTCTTAAACTCATTCAGCTCCTTCCGGATGGCAGCCTACGCAAAGAGGGAGAGATCTTTTTTTTATCTCCTGCTAAGACATAAATACATTAATTACCCACTCGCCCATCTCAGGTGAGCTCAAACACGGTAAGAAGGTGCTGCACCTCCAAGATGGAGGGGCTGATCTGTACCACCTTTTGGCGGTGAAGAATTAAGAGCAGTTTTGATATGCAGGGGTGATGCCACAGCCCTTTGGGTGAAGATTGAAGCTCAGAAGGCAGCAGCCACCCTGGCGTTCGCACTCAGCTGAGTTTAACCTACCCCAGCTCCTCCCCACTGAGGGCTGGGATGTCCCCCCAAGGGGTCAGGGAAGACAAAACCAGTTTGCTGCCCTGCCAGCTTCTCGCCTGGACCTGCCTCAGCCTGCGAGGAACCGCGCTCCTGACCAACGCCCTGCACCAGGAACCCTCTGGGATCACTCGGGATCGGAGGTGGAGGCCAGGCTGGTGTGCAGACCGTGCCCACTTGGGCTCCCCATCACCCCAGAGGAGAAGATGAAGAGATGAAGCAAAAGGAACAGAGCCAATCTCCTCGGCTCAGGCCCTTTTGCATGGGACACCCCGATCTATGTCCCCTCCCCACACCTGGGGACAGGGCAGTCCCTGTTACCTTGTCAGCCGGTGTTAGCTTTGTCCATGGCTTATCCGCTCGCCGGTCGTAGTCCTGAGCGTCCGTTACTTCCACATATTCGTTAAACCTCAGGATCTTCCTGGCCTGCAGCTCCGCCACTGTGGGCCTTTGGCTAAGCTGAACACCAGCAAGAACAAAGAAAGTTTGTTTGTGCCTCCTCCAAAAAGCAGTGCAGGATTAACCATCCCGAGCAGAACTAAAACCAGTTCCCTCACTGGACCTGAACCAGAGACACTACTGGGTCCTGCTGGCAGCCTGCAAGGGAATAGGCAAACCCTCTTGCAGCCAGTGTAGACTGGTTTGGATCACAAGGCAGAAACAAGGTCACATCATCAAGGAGGAGGAAGACATGGAGGGGTTTGGGAACCCCTAAACCCCTAAATCAAGCAAGCCCCTTCCTTGCTTCAACAACAGCAACACTCACAGGCCCTCGGGAAGTTTCTCCCAGCCAGGATTAACAACCACGAGTGACTCGGAGGTAATAGCTAAAAAGCAGCTGTGGCTCTGCTCAGCCTCTCCCACGCTGCTGTCACTTTAGGAATGGATTTTGGGGAGCCTGGCGTGAAAATCGTGGCCACTGAAGTTCTGTGTTACAAGAGCCAGGCCAGCACCAGCAACCTTTCAAGTGCCAGCTGCCAAATTTAGTCCTCATCTAGCTTGTTACGCTCGATGCCAGCTCAGATCTATCACTGACAAACGTGGCTGCGGTGCCAACGGCTCACCGTCGGTGACAGTCCACGTTCCAAAGTCGCTGCAGTCAGAGGGCACCGGGGACACTTACACAATAGCCCCCGTGACTTCCCCCACAGCGAGGTAGCTACGATGTGCTCATAGCCACCAGCAGCCCCCACGGCTCGGCCAGATGGCCACCCCAGCACGGAGGCCAGCAGTACCTTTCTGGTGAGCCGGCGTTTGATCTCTCGCTTCTCAGCTTGACGGTCAGCTTCATTTTTCGCTGCCAAGGAAAAAAGAAAGAATACATTTTTGTTCCTCTAAGGCTTTGAAAAGTGCTTTCCAGGCTTGAGCACGGGAGAGTATCGAGCTGTATCAGATTATCTACGTATCTGAAAGCTCATCGTGGCTCGTCTGCACTAATTACAGGCGGAGAGCGCCATCCAGCTCGATGCCCTGATGCCCCAAGCAACCCCCCCCCCGCCGCCTGGCAGTGCCAATGTGGGCCTTTGCACAGCACGAATGAGTCATTCCCTCCAGCCCCAGCTACGTTAAAGATTAATGGCCATATTGTCAAAATACATCCTGGCCACTCTGCAGATTGCTCCTCCCCAAAGCTTTTGTGCTAAAGAGTTTAAAGAGAATAGCAGGGCAGATAAATATTTCAAATGGAAACTTCCTGAAGTGACATTTCCCTTTCCTCAAGAATGTTTATTTAAAACTTTTGCAGAGCGAGGTACGGCCGAGAGAAACACCCTTGAGGGAGCAACCAACTGCTGCTTTTTGGACCGGGCGATACAATGCTGTAATGTCTGGACCACAAATAAAGGTCCAGCCCAAACAAAAACCAATTTTAACAGTTCTTGCTTTTAATATCAGAGTTGTCACCAGTTCACATACTTTCCCCTGAGGTGTCAGGCAGGGGACAGGGAGCGTTTCTAGAACAGGGTGTTTTGAATTGTATTGCTTGGTTTTATCCAGAGCTGGTCTGAGATGGTAGTGGGAAAAATTAGTGGAACTGCCTTGTTAGAGTGATACAACCAAAGCACAGTCCTCCATCACTACCTTTCAGGCAGATTCCAGGTACACCCGGTCTAAGATGTTAAAGCCAAGCTTGTTTTATTACCTAGAACCACTAGAGAAGCACTACTCACGTTGAAGTATGTTCCTCTGCTCCAGTTCTTCTGCTGTCGGTCTCTGGCTCAGTCGCCTGAAGAAAAGCTGTAATGTTTTATCTGTTCCTTCATCAGCGGGGGGTGAAGAATACACCCAGGCTGCTTGGTTTCAGCGCACTGGGAAGCCTCCTCAACACCCCTCGCTCACCAGGGCAGACCACTTGCTGCCCCATTTTGCACCCTCCTCTGCCCAAACTGCTGCTCACGGGGTTGGAAAGCGCGATGACCTCTCAAAAGCTCAGAGGAACCTTTACAGGGGTGTAAAGGAATGGCAGAGCCTGGAGTATCAGCAGCCCCAGCTTAATCCCCCCCCTCAAAAAATGCATCAGCGCTCAGCCTGCAGCTCTCCACATCTTTATACACCCGTCCATACTCTACAGCAACAACATTTCCTGTAATCCTTGAGATTTTCCCCTCCCAGTCCATTTAACATCTGGAAACACCGGCCTGTCAGGGGATATTGCACAATTCCAAGGAGGAACTTCCAACTTTTATAACCGAGGGGGGAAAAACAACACTTACCCCCCCCTCCCCGTCCCAGCAGCACCCATCAACATTCCAGCACGGGCTGCTTAGACGAGGTGACAGCTTTGTCCAACCCCACCCCGCGCACACCGTGCCAAGGGCTCAAACCTAACACCCTCCTCCGTTCCTCGTACCTGATCAGCGTCGTCCCAATCTGGTGCCGGATTTCATTCCACTCCTCCTTGCTCTTCCGAGGGAAGACAACCTTCTCCTCCTGCGGCGTGGTCACGTTCCCCAGCTTGATAGCGAGCGTGTCCTTCCTCTTCACTTTGTTAGCCAGCGTGCCTGTGGGGAGGAAGAGCAACGGGATGAGACTGAAGGCTGCAGGGCCTGAGCACAGCCATACCAGCCACGTGCCCCTGGCAGTTGTGCTCTCCCCCAGGATTTTGCTTTCCCAGCTCTGCCCTACAGCTCCTGAGCTCCTCACGACAGCAAGAGCCAGCACTTCTGCGTGATGCCCACATGCTCACCTAATGCTGTCCCACCTGAAGGAGGGGAGGGAGGGGGGACAGGGACAGCATGAGCTATTGCAGAAGCCATCTGCAACTGGAGGGGGTGCATCTCAGCAGGTTTGGCTGGAGAGCCTTTGAAAAAGTGAGGAGGAGGACATGTGGGACATCATGAAACCAAGAACCAGCTGCTTTGAAGCACTGTGTGAACTAGTTCTTTGATCCAGATCTCAATGCAGCCAGGCACAAGTTCAGCAGAGAGAAATAAAAATAAAAAAAAAAAAAAAAAAAAAGCCAGCTGCAACGTCAAAGCCTTACTGTTATGGCTTTCATCTTCTTCCTCATCCTCGTCATCTTTGTACAGGATGGGCCCCTCCGAGTCAGAGTCGCTCATCCCTTCGTCTCCTTCCTGCTCCTCTGGCAGGACCTGGGGTACCAGTTTTGGGATGACTGTGACAGATGGCACATCCCCAATGTACACACGAGGGCCCGAATTCCGCTCCTCTTCCTGGTCATCTTCTTCCTCTTCCTCATCGTCTGGACTAACGAGAAGCACACTATTACATCTCTTAACGCACGCCACAGTGTCGTGGGGAATTCCCCCGAGATAACACCGAATTAGCTCTCCCCAGTTCAGAGAAGGCAGGTCTGTGGGGAGCCCAGGAACCAGAGATGCGAGAGCAGCCCCACGATCCCGCACCGTCCCCTCTCTCCAAAGCACACGGGGAGCTCTGGCAGAGGAAATGCCAGAGGCAGGTTCTTTGCAGAACCCAACAGCCCTCTCCCCCCAACTACTCTGGGATCTTCAGGTTCTATCATAATACAAGATGGTCCTTTTCCCACTTTTTTATTTTTTTTTTCAAAATGAAGGGCTAAGGCAGGACACAAATGGATGAAATCCAGCACCTTGTTTTGTCTTGGTACAATTAAAGACAGGCCTGGATTCCTGGCATCAGCCTGTGTTTACCGAGTGGAACCCATTTCCTTTTGTGAGCAATAAAATCCCAAAATCAGGGTCAATTTCACGAGGCCCCCTAAGAGGCTGAGACACAGATTCAGCCAACGGGCAAAATGATTTCTGGGTTGTTGCAAAAACCAATAACGAAGCCAGCCCTGCCCACAGCCCTTTTCCATCACTGCCTCGTGGCCAGAAGCGCTGAGCACAACACCCACCACATCAGAGCCCGGCGTGACCCACACCGCCGGGATCACCCACGGGAGGTACTCACACTTTGAGCATCTCGATGGTGACAGGCAGGGACCTCGTCCTGCCCAGGGTGCCATTGTCTTCTCCAAAGCCATCGTTCTCGAAGAGCAGCGAGTGAGCCCTGTGCGACCCCTCGGCAGGCGGGGTGACAGGCAGGGGACTCGTCAGAGCCTGCTGAATACGGATGTGCAAGGGGATCTGGGGCAGGCGAGGCAGCCCGTGGGGTTCCACAAACCCTTGCTCTCCCATCCTCTTCGACACCTCCAGGGACCTGAAGTCTTCAGGAGCAAGGGGAAGAGGAGGAGGAGGAGGAGTCTCTTTGGGTAGGTCCAGGGAGCGTGGAGGGTCCAGAACAGGGGTGGAGGCGGGCAAGGGCACGCGTGGGGGCTCCGGGGGTATGTGCGTGGGCAGCGGCGGCGAAGGCGAGGGTGGTGGGTAGGCAGAGGTGATGTGCATCGGTATCGGTGCGGGGCGGTTGGACGTCGCCGTCCTGTCGTTGGGGGGCTTGGAAGCGGCAGCTGCTTCTGACGTGTTGTTAGGCAGGAGGCCTCTCTTGGGTGGGAGAGGAGGGGAAGGCTTGGACAAGCCTGTACCACTGTTTATTGCTTGAGAAAGTTCAGCTGAAAGTAAAACACACAAGTGAAACGCTCAGCGTGGGGAGTAGGACTCGGGAGGTGATGGTCCCCCTGTACTGGGCACTGGTGAGGTCCCACCTCGAGTGCAGTGCCCAGTTTTGGGTCCCTTCCCACAAAAAAAAGACATTGAGGGGCTGGAGCGGGTCCAGAGAAGGGCAATGGAGCTGGTGAGGGGTCTGGAGCACAAGTCTTGTGAGGAGAGGCTGAGGGAGCTGGGGGTGTTCAGCCTGGAGAAGAGGAGGCTGAGGGGAGACCTTCTCGCTCTCTCCAACTCCCTGAAAGGAGGGTGTAGCCAGGGGGGGTCGGTCTCTGCTCCCAAGGAACAGGCGATGGGACAAGAGGAAACGGCCTCAAGTTGCACCAGGGGAGGTTCAGGCTGGATATTAGGAAAAATTTTGACACTGAAAAGGTTATGAAGCCTTGGAATGGGCTGTCCAGGGAAGTGGTTGAGGCACCATCCCTGGAGGTATTTAAAAGACAGGTTGACATTGCACTTAGAGACATGGTTTAGTGATGGGTTTTATCAGAGTTAGGTTGATGGTTGGACTAGATGATCTCAAAGGTCCCTTCCAACCTGGGCAATTCTATGACTATGATTCTAAAAGCCACTATATTTAACAGGGCATTTTCCTGCTATCCTTCACCAGTGTGGAAAAAGCATGGCAAAGCACTCAGGGCCTCGGACTCTGCTGCTTTTTTGCTTGAACACGGTGCCAGAAATAACCAGGTTGCACGTCTCTCGTTTGTCCTTCCCGCAGCAAAGGTGAGGGTTGGGAGAGCAGCCAGAAAGGAGGAGGCTGGGAGAGATCCGTGCATCCTGCTGCTTCCAAGAGAGAGAAGCAGCGCCAGCCCTCGAGTGACAGCAGATGGAGCTCACCCCACCTCAGCCAAGGAAGGCAGGTATGTAGGGCACTTTACGGCTATATTTACCATTTGCAAAGGAATTTGAGACATCCAGGACACCTCAGGCTCCGGTTGTGTTAACAACTCCCTTGCACATTTAAAAAAAAAGCTTTTGGGGAAGTCTCTCTGGAAGGCAAAAGTCAGAATTGCAAGCAGTGATGTTGTCTCTCCCTTTCCTGCCAGACCCGGCCTGAGAACACCCTGGTGCCAGCAGCTCCTGGCTGAGGATGAGGTTCTTCTCTGCTCCCTCTGCGCTCTGTTCCTCAAGCCCCACATAAACATCTCCGCAACTCTAACTAGCAAAACTTCCAAAAAATATTTAAGGGCCTTGAATCTACACAGAGTTTGTCTGCTGAGAGATGGAGGAGGGAAGGAGAGATAGAGAGCATGTCACATCACAGAAAATGCCGGCAGCAGGCAGGCTCAGGTTCCCCAAACACTCCTCGGTTCCTTGGGAAGAAGCTCCACCAACGAAGGCTGCTCTTGCTTTAGGAGTTTGTAGCCTTTAATATTCGTGTATCAATGGCTTCTTGGGCTTGGAAAGGTTTTTTCCACCTGCTTGAAGAGGATCATGTTTTCTGCTCCTGGAGCGGGTGACGGTCACACAGCGGTGGCCCCAGGACGGAGCTGGGAGGAATCTGCAGCACCAGACACCACAAGAGGGTGCTGCAAGCGGGGAGCGTTTCACATAGATAAGGCTGCATAACTGGAGAGAGGTGGGCGCATTTTTGGGATGTTTAGCATTTTCAGACTTTCCCCTTGTAGATTAAGGGCCAGATTGTGCAAAACACCGAGTGCCCTCAGCTCCCATCAACCTCAGCCCAAGAGGGACTCCAGTATCTCCTCAGCAGCGCTCCAAGCCCAGCAGGACCAGGCAGGAGGCACCCTTGGGTAATGACAAACAGATTTTGAATGGGACAGAGCAGGTGGCAGGAGGGAGAGGAGACAGAAAAGGGCTGGGGGCTGCTCAGAGCATCCTCCCGAGCCAGCCCCTCTCCCTTTAGGGTGATAAACCCAGTGCAAGGACTGGCACAGCCCCTTGTGACGTGCCACCGTGGCCAGATCCGGTGCTTTAGCACAGGCTGCAGCAACTGTGGCTCCTAAAACCCATCAGTGGCCACCAAGCACCAGGGCTGCCACCGAGCTCCGGGCCAGCAGCACAGCACCCTTTGCCCTGCTTGTTTGTTCAAGCTGATGCCGATGAAATTCCCCCTCCCCAAAAAGCAAGTGTTTCCTGAGCCTTGTTTTCAGCTACTCCATCAGACGCCAGAACTGCCCAGAGAATGAACGTAAGGGAACATCTTCAGGGGGGAACAAAGGGGCAATCTTCACATCAAGTCCTCCCTTGCCTTAGGTTACAACAGCAGCAGCACAAGAACTAACCAAGTTAGTTCTGCTGGAGTCAGAGCGTGCACCGAAGACCCGAGGAGAGCCCACCAAGCCAATTCCACTGCCGCCGTTGATCCACAGCACCAGAACACAGCTGGCACAGCACCGTGCTGCACGCACTTACAGCTCCGTCGTGCCCGATGCAAAGCCTCTCCGTGCATCTGCGTTCTCAACCAGGAGACAGAAGAGGGGCTGGCTGCCCTCCTCTCCTCCCCTCCACACCCCAGGGGTGCTCAGCCCGGCCCCGTTTTCCTGGCAGGCTGGGTCTGAACGTGTGTTTGACAGACTGCTGTCTTCAGCCACATATTTTTTTTGTTCCGCAAATACCTCCTGCAATTAGCGCCGGGGCATTTCAAATACCATCTGTGATGTGTGCAAGCAGCTTAAGGAAAACAAGAAAGTATTTCATCGAGTGCTCGGGCACGGTCAGACTAATCAAGCTGGTCTGGCACACAGGAGTGTTTAATACCATAGCAAGGTCGCTTGCAAAACCTGCTAGAGCAAGGAGAAGCCCCAAGCAGAACAAGAGACATGGTTTAGTACTAAAAGAGGTGGCCCAGGCTCCTTCAGGTGGTAACTCGCACACGATCTAAGCTCCTGCCACTGCCTCCCAAACCACACCTGGGGTAACGCCTCCAGTTTCTGCGATAACAGCGCAGACCTGGCTGATTGATCTTCCCGGGAGCCTCCCTCCCGATCTGTACTGGCCTCTGCTAATCCAGTGTGAAGATTAGCAGGTGGTCTGTCCGATATCAACAGGCCATCAGCTGGATGGAAATTGTCCCACTTACTCCAGCAGAGCTGCGTCTTTAAGACCTCTAAAATTCCTACAGAGAGGAGGGACCCGTTCAGCTTTAAGAACCTCTCCCCAGATCTTCTCCTTAGAAAAGTTACAGAGATAAAGACATTCAATTTTTCAAGCGGGAAGATTCAGCTCAAATTCCAGTTGAGCTGATTTATCCATGGGATGAGACGTAAGGACAGGACTAATATGGCAATATCCATGGCTGCTTCTCCCATTACAGATGGAGTTTCTCAAATGCAACAGACCTTAGGGAAGGTGCCTGAGCGTAACCAGGGAAGTCCGAATTATCCCTGGCCTCTCTGCCCAAAGTGGAAACCACACGGCCCAACAGCGACAGCCATAACAGACCTTGTTTGGTGTGATGTGGATTTTTTGGTTTTGCTTTTTGCAAGGAGCAGCTGAAAGTATCAATTCTCGCTGACCGTAGTCTCGCAAAGCAAAAAAAAAAAAAAAAAAAAAATCTCATACGCCATCCACCAACCCCGGCTGCCCACAGCTGAAACCCAGCCCTCGGTGAATCATCAACGTTCAAAGACAGTGTCTTATGGCTGACAGAGAAATGCCTTCCCCTCTCCTCGCACCGCTCCCTCTCCTGCCAAAAGCAGGCAGAGATTCCCTCCTGCAGGTCGCTGTCGGAAACACGTGCGCCTGACAGATAGGATGGCTTACGGCAGAAGACTCCAGTAATTACACGTGTGCCCTGGCAGATCTTCTGAGTCCAAACTGGACTCTATTCAGGAAAGACGGTCAGACATTCATTATATACAACATTTGCTACATCGTATTGTCTCTTACAATGGGTACGCAGGGTACAAGAAAACCAGTTTACGGAGGCACTTACCTATTACTGAGTTGCTATTTCTGTTGATGGGTTTGGGAGGAGGGACGGGAGGTTGTTTGGCAGGAGCTGTGCTGGTCGTACTGGTGGGAGCAGTAGTGTTGGCACCGGCAAGAGCAGGGGGCAGAGTCCTGGGGGCTGGGGAAGGGGCAGTTGTGGAATTGACTGTCTTTGCCACAACAGGGGCTGTGGTGGAGGGTGCAGTTTTTGCCGCGCTGCTGGCAGGCGTTGGATCCTTTGCCTGCGCTTCGTTTGCCTCCTGGGAAGTGGAGGGAGGTCTTTTTGGAGGAAGCAGAGGCTGCCTGGGAACATGTGGCTCCTGAGGTGGCTCCGGTTCAGGCCCAGAGTGGCTGCTGGATGAGCCTGCAGAGCGAGACACCTCGGTTTAAGAGACTGGAGCGCCCAGAATGGGGGGAGAAGAATCAGAAGAGAATCCAAAATTGGTCCTGGGAGAATCTGAAGCAACCAATTTTGTACAAATCTGGTTTCTTACCCTGCCTTTTCTTTGGTTCCTCATCTGGAACAGTCTTCCTAAGGCTGGGTGGCTTTGTGGCCTCTTCCTCCTGGCTGGCCAGGTTGCAAATCCCGGGACCACCGATGGGGACCGTGTGGCCATTCTTCAGTGCAGGCGGGTTGAGCTTCTCCGGTTCTTCACCATCTGCAAGGGGGACGGGAAGGGAGAGAAGCAAAGAGAAAACACTCAGAAAGCAGGAGAGGAGATGGCTGAGCTGATTGAATGTAATCGATCCACACCAGCTTCTCTCTGGCCTCTGAAACTGGCATCCAGTCTACCTTCTGCAGAGGAGAGCACAGCCACACCAGCTAGAGCTGAAGCTGAGAGCCCTTGATTTCATTAGCAACAAGCAAAACAGCACAGCAACGTACCCCATCAGGCGTTTTTTCTTCTTCGGCAGCCTCTTAATCTACCACCTTGTCTAGAAAGAATGCTACTGCGTTACAGAGCAGCGTGCCCAGCGCCGTCCCACAGCCCAGGGAAGTCGCCATCGCGGTTAAAAACCTCCAGCGGTTTTTGAATCTACCCACCATTAAAATATTTACAAATTCCAACGCTGGCCAAGTAATCTACGGGACCTGCAACATTAGGTTATGGTAAAGCCTTAAAAAGTTGAAGCACCTCTGTTTTCCTTCTTTTTCTAACCCTGAATTTGGCACAAAAATCACGGCTCTGCTCAAAACATCCCACAGCAAGGCATATTGCCTCACTTTTTTACCTTTGTTTTAATAAGTAGTAGTGATACCCTTCCAGAATCTGATGTAGCTCATCTTGGCTGCTTCTGCTATTACAGATGGAGTTTCTCAAATGCTAAAAGCAAGACCTCTTTTGAAAAAAAACAGCCTACCATCCTCTTTCCAGCCCATGCTTTTGAGAGCACTTCAAGCCCTCATCACAATGAGGAAATACTCAACCATTCCCTGCCTCTGTAATTGCCCTGACAGGACAAACTCTTCATAGTATTATTCCCCAAAATCAGACTTAGCATCCACTCCAAAGGGGGATTGCCCATTTTGACTGCTTTCAGACTCAAGAAAACTTGAGTAGATACATCCCCAATTTGATTAAAAACCCTCCGCGTTTCCAGGCTGCCATCTCTCAAGCAATCCCAGCGTATGGCATCATGTCCCCCCCAGGTGTCAGACCCCACCGTGCTCTGATTTTTGATGATTTATTCCACTGCTCCCCCCCTACAAGGTATTATCCCCCCACCCTTCCCTAACCTGGTGTTATTCAGAAGCTGAAAGCAAAGATGCCAAGAAGCCAAAACCTCCCTGGGCTTTATTTTCGGCAAAAAAACTAGCCTTGGTTCCTGCGAGGAGCTGGAAGATGGAGCCGCCTCGCTTGCTTTGCTGCCCTTCCCCACAACGCAGGAAGCGCAGACGCCAACAAGAGGGAGTTTCCTCCCCAGCCAGGGCTGAAACTCCAGTGATGAGCTTTTTATAGCAGCACTTGCCTCTGGCTAGCTGGAGTTTTCGGCGAGGAGACAGGAACAGTACGATCGAGCTTTCCTGACCATTCAAACCTTGCGTGCCCTTCCCTGGCACACACTGCACGCTCCTGATGGCCTCCTCACACCACCTTACTCTCCACTTCAGTTCCAGTGACCTTCTTCAAGGTCAAGGCCAGCCAACGCTGTCTTCTTTCCTCACCGTGAGCCCAGCACGACCTGCTGACCACCAGCCCAGAGAGAAGCAGGGCCACCGCCTTTGAAAGCCCCCACTTTACCCCTCCCTCTGCCTCCTCGCTCACTCCTCTCCAAGGGTTTCCAGCATTTTTTCCCCCCCCTTAAGAACTTGCCAAAGAAAATTAACTGACCTTGGAAGTTATAAAATTGTGAGCAAATACAACAACCTACCACCACCGTCTTATGACTGCCCAAATGTCCTAAACTCATAGAAGGGATTAAGATAATGCGCTTTCTAATCTAACCCTCCTGACGATACCCGCTGCTCCCTCGTACCTTGGGTTTGCACTTTGTCCAGATTATAGCCATCTTCTGTTTCCTAAGCCAGATCAGATGACTCAAAGCAGAAAATAATTCCATCTTTCAGCCACGCTCCCGTCACACCCGTACAGTTTGGAGGATCTCTCCTCTGTCATCTCTCCTTGGAGGTTCATTACCCAAAGCCTTTGATCTCTCTTCCACGGGGTCATCCTCATGAGATGACCTCATATGCTTTTGTACCCCGGTGAACTTTTCCTCCAGCCCAACATTTACACCCTGGGGTAGTTGGGGATGGCTTTCGTTAACACCGTGTCTGCGAATAACTGCGTTAAGACTTTTCCTCTCAGTCTTGCTTTCAGTGATTTGGTCTGAACACCACTTTTTCACCTCCACATCTTTCTTAGAAGAAGGCTGAAGTTTGCCTGAGGCGAAGGTGGCCTCTGCAGTACATCTTCTGAGGTGCTCCAAGCCAGAGACCAGGCTGCCACCTGCCCCACCCCCCCCCCCCCCAGACAGGGGGGCTGCTCTGCTCTCCCACCACACATTCCTGCCTCCTTCCTTGTGCCCACATCACCCAACACGCAGCCAGGTGATGAGATGGTGAACTGATCTGCCTGCTAAAGAAGTTATTTTAGCAGGATGGGCCCCAACTTGGAAACATCAGGGATGACAGAAAAAGGGACAGGACTTCTTTGACAGCAGGGCAAGCTTCAATAAGCTTAGCCCTGACTATGACACCATACCATGAAGCATCTCGTCTATAACTGAGGAAATGCTCCTAGCCAGGCAGCTCCAAAGTCAACAATTGGCTTCTTTTTCCAAGCCTTAGGCCTTCAAATCTCAGCTCCGAGGTCGGCGCCTCCCCCACGATGGCGAGATCGCAGTCTGGAGCCGGAGATGGGGAGTGCAAGGGTGAGAGAGGAGCTTAGCAGGACAAGACAAGGTGGCTGGAGAGGGACACGGACAAGGAGGACAGGAGAGGAAGTGACACACGGAACAGCCCTTCCCTCCCCCTGGCAGCAGAGAGGAAGATGTCCAGGACAGGCATCGGGATTTCTTAGCAACATCTTCCTGCCCGAGCCGGCTGCCTTCCTCACCAGGTGCAAAGAGCCAGACGAGAGAGGATATTGAAGAGGGTAAGACAAACAGACAGGAACTACATTAGCAAAGAGCCATCAAATTTGTCTCCCAAAAAGAAAAAGGAATAGCTGCGAGGGTGAGGTTTTGCCAGAGGAAGATCAGCTACACAGAACACAGACAGGAGGAGGAGGAGGAGGAGAAGTTCATTTGCAGACTCACCCTGCTCAGGGTCTTCCAACAGAACCCCTCTTTTTACCAGCTCCTCTCTTGGCTTTCGCATAGAAATCTTTCGTTCTAAAACTGATATTAAATTGAAAAAAAGCACTCAGAAAACAGGGTAAGCTAGAAGTTCGAGAAGATACTTTTTTTTTTCCCTTTTTTTTTTTTTTTAAAAAGGATCCTCTGGAGGAAATAAAAGGGCTTCAAATTTCACTGGTTTTGTGTGGATTAAGAGGAGGGAGGAGGGAGTGCACGTTCAGGCCTGTGCTTCACACTACATTGGTGATCGTGGAGCAAACCCTCCCTCCCTGCAGCTGCTCGGGGAGGTTCCTTGCAAGAAAGGAATTTGTTTGTCTGAAACTACTGCTCCATGGCAAGGTGTTTCTGGAGAGACTGCAGGTGCTGGCCCATCACCAAACTCACATTTGGGCTCTTACACGTGTCAGCAAGCCCTTCTCACTAGCCAGGTGGCTAGTGGCAGGTCGCCCAAGCACAGGAAGGGACTCCCACCCAGCCCTGATGACTCTACCTTCCGAAGTCTCCTTAAATTTGTCACTGCTTTTCTTTTTCCTCCACTTCCAGGGTTTGAAGATCTTGCCAAAACTCGAGAACTTGCTTTTCCTCTTCGTAGGAGGTGTGGTGTCACCCGCTTCCAAAACGTCGACCCCCATGCCGGCATCACTTGGGGGGTGGTCCACCTCTTCGGCTGCACGAAAAAGAATCGAGAAGTCACTTTTGTGCCGCAGGTAATTGCTGCCATCTCCCCCCAGCCTGTCCCCTGCACGCCGGGAAACGGTGGCACACGTTCATGCAAAGAAGGTAGCAAGACTCCATGCCGTCACGGAACCCCTCAGCGTCTCACGTTAGCTGGGGGAGACAGGAGTGGGGGAGACAGGAGTGGGGGAGACAGGAGTGGGGGAGACAGGAGTGGGGGTTCTGGTGTTAACGGTGCAGAAGGGAAAACGATAAGAGGCTCTTTCTAATGAAACAGGGATTAGTTTAAATTTGCAGCGTCGCAGTTTTGCCCAAGGAACACAAATCACTTGGCTGACGCTTCTACGGCTTCAGTTGGAAGCGAGTGGTGCTAAACACAAGTAATTACATGATCCCAAATACCTTCCAGACTGCAGAGCCCATTTCCACAACTGTCTCCACACACTGAAACTACCAGACCCATTACGACAGCTGGATGTGCTAGAAATTTGCCTGATTTCCCCCCTCCCTCCCTCTATAAATAAGGCGAAGAGCAAAGCTGGCCAAGAGCAACAACTACACAGGAAAGCAACACAATACAAGCCCGCGCTCCACCTACTGTACTCCCAAGTCTCTGGAGAACAACACCAGAAGGATACGGAGGCGGGAAGGGACACACACACAAAAAAAAACCCCAAAAACCAACTTGCTGCAAGAAATAAAGCGTGTGAAGAAAGAACTCACGACGCAGAACCGGAGCACAAAAGGCTAAGGCAGTGGCTGTCAGCTCTGGTTTGCCTGGTTCTCTGGGTATTTGATGAAACATAAGGGAACGCTTACAATCAGCAGAATCTAGCAATGCCTGCAAAAAAAAAAAAACCCCAAAAAACTAAAAATGAGAGTGCGCACAACCTAAGTGAAGCCAGCTGGTGGCCTGCTGCGTGGCCTTCATTTACAGACCGAGAACCCCTCGGCTTCAGCGCTGGGAGAGACAGGAGCATCCGAGCTGCCTCGTGGAATTCCGTGAGAACGGGCAATATCAGGAACAGAGCCTGGAGATTTCCTCCCGCCCCGCGACACTCCTGCCAAAGGTGCCGTGGTATAAATTGCACTCGCGCCTCTGATTTTTTGAGCCTCTATGTCAAACGTTCTGGAGTTCGCGAAACCTTCTGGGATCACAAAAGACCTTTTAAAGTCAACTTCAAGACAAGCCTGTATGACGCGCCGGCAAAGAAAAGACAATACCCCCTAGGCCACGCAGACAGTTCAGCCAAGAATCCCATCTCCTGAGGCTTAGAGATTGGGAAAGGAATTTTAGGGAAAAGCCATAGGACAAAGAGCTAATAACGTATCTCTATATCCTGCAAATATCCACCAAGGATACAGACCCAGATGTGAAAAAGCATTTCTGTCAACGCGGGGAAGGGCAGATCGAGGACAAGGGGAAAAAAAAAACCAAACCAACAAAACAAACAGGAAAAAAAGTGAGTTATTTGGTGGAGCTCTAACTGCAAACCCTGTACTGGTTCCCAGTATGAGATTTCAGGCCCCAGGAAGCGTCAAGCACTGGGAGCCCCAGCCACGAGCAGCCTCAGGCCGGCTGGGCTGGGGACAGATGATCGTCGTGTGACACTGCAGGACAGACGGACCCCAATTTTTCAATTTTGAGCACAAAGGACATGGAAAAATCACTGAATAATAGGGAAGGAAAGAGAAAAGCAGAGGCCACGCTATAGCAGCACAAGAGAAAACAGAGATTATCTCAGCAGGAGGATCTAGATCACACACGAGAAGTGCAGTCTTTAACCAAACGATGGAGAAAGAGGGAAACCAGCCCAGGATTCTGGGCCAGTGCCACTGTGATAACCAGCAGGAGAAAAACAAAAAAAACAAAAAAAAAAAAAAAAAAAAAAAAAAAAAAAAAAAAAAAAGGCTTTTCAAAGCTAATTGTGGCCATTTCAGACTTTACCTAAAAAAACATGACCCTTCCGGCTCTGCATAGTTTTCTCTTCACTTGTAGGACTCCAAATTTCACCCAGTGGTGGTGGATGGGGTTTTTCTGTTTGGCTGTTGGTTGTATTTTTATTAGTTTTTTTTTTTTTTTTTTTTAAATCAGCCACCTAACAGAAAGCTCACTCAGAACCAGAGAAAAGCTGATGCCAGCCAACATTTACTTGAAAAAGCAAGATCAATTCAGCATCTGAACTGCTTCTTAAAAAAAATAAAATAAAATAAAATCTGGCTTCGTAAGAGGAGAGAAATTGGGTGGAAAGTAACATACGAGATGTCAGCACTGATCTGTGATTTTCCGCAGCTCTATTCTGTGATTTTTCTGCTGGGAGGGTGGGTGGAAGCGGGGACACACACACACACACACAAAAAAGTGGCATTTCAAGCTGCCAGAAACCCAAGAGGAATTGTCTGGGTGTTTAGAGGCACTTTCTTCAGAGACTAGAACATTAGCCCTGGAGTTGTACATGTAATTTTAAAAAGCAGCATTCACTTTGTTCAATAGAGCGTTCCCAAAGTTTACCAGGCAGGAGGGACCGTTTGCCAGGGACTGAATTGGGATCTCAAGTGCCAGGGAAAGGCGCTTCTCTCTCCTTCCCCCGGCGAAGGAACGGCACCGGAGGCGATGCTACCAAGCTCATTTCATCTATATCCCTTCCCTGAACCGCTCTTAGGAATGTCACTTACGTGCCGTCCCGCCACCCAAGGTGTCAGAGCACTGCGCTAAGCAAAAGGAGTTATTAAAAGAAAACTCAACCATCAGGCCCACGGATTAATGAAGGGAGACCTCATCGAGCCGCGATGCCTCCCATTTCCAATTAAAGGGAGAGTGACGAGCATTCCCCTGCCGCGGCCACCTCCGAGGAGCCGGGGAGGGAGAGGGGACATGAAAGAATGAGCCGAAACTGCGGGAGACACACGATATCCCCAAAGCAGGAGCGGCTGGAAGCAGGGAGAGGGAGGGGGGAGAGCCCACGTGAGAGTTTTACTCCAGGCGGATGAAGGTCTTTCAGCAGCTCCCGCCGTCCAGGCCTGGCTGTCACATCAAATACCATCTCGGGGTGGAGTTTCACACCAGGTGCCTGACGGCCGCTAATTGCAATCACCCAGCTTAATACAAAAGCCAGGTTTCACAACGACGCTCAGCATCGATATCGAATAACTCTCCTTCTTGTTTCTCTGCCCTTCCACCCCATCAGCCGCGCCATCAAGTGCCGCTGGGCACCAGGTCTTGTCTGACTCACTGAGTTTTGTTGTTTTATAATCAGTTCCTCGTCTAAAAAGAGGGATGGAAGAGGAGGAGACAAGCAAACCGCGTATCTCTTTATAGCAAAAGAGCACAATCCAAATAATTTTCACCACCCTTTTTAGGATAAAACTCACTACGCGTCACTAACTGGTGTGACCATCACAGGACAGCCCACCATGCGCCACCGATGCCACGAAAGCACCTTCCCTCTCCCAGTACAAACTGGGATTCACTCTGCCCGGTTCTGCAGTACGGGCTGAGCCCGTAACACCCGGATCCCTTCCCTGGCACTCTTCCTTTTACCATCCCTAATTACCAGGCGGACATAGACATTTAAAATAGCCTGTTGTGATGCAATTATGAATTACATTTGCTGCTAATTAGCGGGTGGATCTGCAGCTGTAGGTGTGCTTTACTGATCTGTATTTTAAATAACCTCATTGTTCCGTGACTGTTCATATTAGATAGTGCTCCTACTCCCTCCCAAAAGAACCTTCCCTTCCATTCACAGCCCATTTCCAGCCCAAACTTCCGTGAAATGGGGCAGAGAGGACATTTCTGGCCCAAGTTGCCCTCACTCTGAAGGAAGCATCAAGGTGGATTCTCTGCCTCCTCTTGCTCTGCTTTACAAGGTCCAGAAAGGTCTTGAAGCTGCTTTGCCATGTGGGGCAGAAACCTCTCCTTATCCCAGTCACGCACTGGGAAACTGCTAAGGAACCAGTGTGAGGTGCTCGAGGAATGAAATGGGGCAAAAAACAAAAGGAAGGGTTTGAAGGGAAGGTGAAGGGAAGGGTGAGAAGTGTCAGGAAGGCGATGCCCTTGCCCAACCCAGCCCTTGCTCGGCACCAAGGCTGTTTCCTCACATGGCAAGTCCGTGTCCAAGAGACTGGCCTCACCTCCACCGTGGTGCCAGGCTGGAAAACCCATTGAAAAATCCAGGGAAAAGGTTAAATGAGGTCACGCAGGCCCAGGTGAACCCAGCGGAGTCCTCATTACAAGGTCAAGAGCTTACCAATAAGCAGGTCTGTTGTGTCGCTGTGCCAAAGCATGACCTTGTCTAACCTTTCTGCAAGAACTCCAGGAATTATGCACTTGGGAAAAGTGACCCTGAAGCAGGGAGGGCCCCACAGAGCCCACCCTGGTCCCAGAGCAGGCCATGGCTAATGCCCTGACTTGCAACACAGCCCTGGTGGAGAACAACTCCAGAACAGAACATCTACTGGAACCTCAGCACGGTGTCCCAGGCAGGCGTGGGTGCTTCTCCTGGAGATGTCCTGGAGCACCCAACCTCGGAGAGACCCCCTGGAGCCAGTAGGTCTGGGGTGGAAGCGATGGAGCACCCAACCTTGGAGAGACCCCCAGGACCCAGTAGGTCTGGGGTGAAACCAATGGAGAAGCCAACCTCAGAGAGACCCCCAGGACCCAGCAGGTCTGGGGAGGGAGTGATGCCTTGGCATCCCCACCAGAGCCTGCTGCCTCTGCAGATCTTCTCTCTAACTTAAGACTCCCTGATCCTGTTCCGTCAAAACAAGCAGGTGAATTTGAGCTGTTGGAACAGCAGATTTGTGTTAACCCAAAATGTTTAGACTGAAATCATCTGGGGAAACGTCACAAAATTGGCACAGCCTGGAGACACAAGGCAGCAGAAAGCTCCAGCAGTGCCAAGCAGCCAGGGATGCAGTTCTACACCAGTACGCCCGGCCAACTGGTCCTTCCAACACTCCCTCTGCAGATTTCTACACACATTTACTCAACTCTTGCTGTTAAAACGCAGTGGGGAAAAAAAGCTCTTCTTCCACTGCGCCCGCTGTTAGGTACAAATTGTTGTGCCAGAACATGGGTGCTGTTGAGCTGTAACGTTGGGTTTTTTTCCCCCTAGAAAAGAGAATCCATTTCAATGGAAGAAGCTGGAGACTCTCCGTTGGTCTGTGGTGCTCCATGTGTCATCTGCTCCCGATGTTTTTCCCAGGCTCGGGGCTGGCATTCCTATTAAACACGGTAAAACTTTCACTTCTACCGCCGCTCTCGATGGCTCAAACCAGCAGAGCCAGGATCCGCCGGGTCAATTAAAAATACCACACGTGTTCACACCGTTGCCATCCACACGGGACACCCAACAACAGCCAGCAGCCATCTAGCTGACCTTTAGGAAATACCGACATAGAAATGTGATGCTTTTAATGGTCACACTGTGGTCCCAGAGAGGAAAAGCCATCACGTAAGTAAAGACAGTTAACCCTCATCTTCAGAGATAAAGCCCCACAATACCCTTTTTTTTTACAGCAATTCCCCACCAGCCTTGCAAAAGGCGCAATAAAGACTCAGGGTGCCAACATGAATAAACAAAAAAGTATTTCTTTGATGAAGGATCATCTCTCTCAGGGCAGATCCCTGCACCAGTACATGAGATAGCGGCACCTCCGGTGTTAAAAAACTAAAATAAACCCACCCTGCATGTAGCGTAGATCATCACAGAATTACACTTTTAAACCATTTTAACTTGGGCCCTGCACCACCAAGAGCCAGCACGGCTCCAGAGAAGTTTTATTTTGTTTTTAACTGGCACACCATTACATAAAGCTAAAAAAAAAGAATCACTTCAAGATTCAAGCTAGAGACCCTAACAAAGCAAGGCTGAAGGCTGCGAAGAAATCAAAGAACTGTATCCCAGACGCTGACAATTCGTATTATATTGCTATATGCCTGGGAGGGAAACTACCAATCTTCAGTGTTCGTGAAGAAAATGGAACAATCCTTTAAGGATGAAGGCTCAGGAGCCCCAGGATGGGACTGCAGACTGAAGCTGTTTGGAAAAGACCGAGAACATATTGCTTTTCTCCCTGAAATATCTCTACATTCATCCAAGAGCTGGTGGAACAGACTAACTCCAGCAGAAGATGCGTCTCACTACTGCCCTCACCACAACGGGCTCTTTGTCCCAGACCTTTTCAGAGATGTACGATCTATTAAATTCAATCCTTATTAAGAGATACCCTCCCAAAGGAATCAAGAAAGCCTCAGTCTTTTGCTTTGACACAGGACTAGCATAGCGTGTAAATCATCAGCTTGAGCCAGATTCTTTCCATCTGCAAACCACAGCTCGCTCAGAACCCGATCCAGCTCTTATCGTAGTAGTTATTACAGGATTTCCACAAATCCCAGGAGTTTCTGTTCCCGAGGAGCTCACCGGGCATTTCTGTCTCACAGTCGTAGCCTCAAGGCTCGCAGACAGACAGAGCTGCAGCAGCGGGATTGAGCTACGGCAAAAGGCAGTGAAAACACGTAACAGAGCTAGAAACCACCCGGACAAATCGGGCACTCCAATACCACGGCAGAACTCAGAACACCTCTGCTCAATCACCTTTCTTTTCCTAACTTACACCCCCACAAAGTTCTGCTCTCACAAGGTGCATCAGGAAGCTCCTGCTGAGAAGGTGGCTGCTCATTAGACATCCAACTTTTTGCCGTTTTGGCGTGTTTTGAGGTTGCCTGGACCAAAGACAACTTTGAACCTACATGGGATCCTCACCCGTCCACGCTGTGGGACCTCAACAAACCCTCACGTTGCCAAAACACCGTCCATGCACAGGCTGGAGAATAATTCAGTTCCCTCCTCTTCGGCTTTGTTGTGTCGGGCAAAGCAGTTAAGAATCCAAAAAGCTTTCAAGCCAAACAGCTACAACTCCAAAAGCAAACAAAGAGTCTTTTGAGGGAAATGCTGTTAAGGTTAAAGTATCAAAAAAAGCACTTTAGGTAAATGTTTCTAGCTTCCTATAACAGCTTTCAAAACTTCACCTGCCCTTCCTGAATGGTCCAGGGAAGACGTGAATCCTGACCTTAAAGCGATAAAAGACTGTGGTCACAAAACAGCCTCAAATAGTCCCAGCCCTCGGTTTCCCCCTCTTTTGTAAGTTTCTAATCGCCATAATCTTCACTAGAGTTTTCTTTCCAACAGCATCCTGCCGAAGTTAATGCAAGAACCATCTCTTCAAGTTCACAATTTATTCGGTAGGAGCTGCACAAGCAGATGGCAAACGACCAGTTGAGGAAACACCAGGTCTGCTGGTCTCCAGTCCCCGGCAAAGGACAATGTCATTACACCAAGTGAGCCCTCCCCCCTGAAAATTACCCCCGTCTCTGGTGTTCGAGGACAGAAAGAGCCCAAGACTGACCAGGTTGGATTCTAACAGTGAAGAAATCCAAGGAGAGGATGCTGTTAATCTCCATGGACAGCATGAAGATGACCTAAGTTTTACTTCTCCCTTCCACTCTCTCAATACCACTTATTTTTAGCGGCTCTTCAACAAGACTGGAGTGAACTGGGGGTGGGGAAGAGAGAATCACTGGTTTAATCCGAGCCCCAAAACTACTTGGTAGGTTCAAAGTTATAAAAGTGAAAAAGAATGAAAAAAAAATAATAATACCCTGTATCTGAGGGAGGTCTCCATGTGCAAATGTCAAGTGTTTCTCTAAAAATCAGATATAATTCCACTTTACAGAGGAGAGTAAGCAGCTCAGCCCCAACAGTTGACAGTTGGAAGGAGATAAAAGGGAAGAGGGAGATGTGTCAAGTCCCCTCTTACAGCCAGGACACGGCAGTCCCAGCGCTGGGACCAGCACCGGAGACAGAGACCTGGAAATACCACTGACCCACACACCGCGTTCCGGAATTAGTGCTGCTTCCAGGACTTAAAGCAAAGTTGTTGTGTTTGCTACAGCCTGACAGTTACCCAGGTACCCAGGCAGAGCAGGGAGAGAAAACAAGCAGGTAGATGACTCCCAAGTGCCTTTTCCCTTCAAAACTCCCCCAGCTGCCCCAAAAAGCTGGGTGACATCCTGCACGAGGAGGCAATTTTGGGCAGCTTTGGTCTGGGCTGGTTCCTACCCTGCTCCGGTGAATTTTACCGCTGTCCAAGCGCTTTGCAAAGCTCGTGTCCCTCAAACTGGCCATGAAGACAGAGGCCATCCCTAAAAACTGCAGCTCGGAGCCTGTTCAAAGATCAGCAGAATGTGTTGCACAGCGATTGCATGTGACACGAGTGAAAGAAAAAAAAGAAAACAAAAAGGGGAAGGAAATGGTAGTTATTTCTCTGGTTTCTCTTCCCTGCTCCAGCCGGGCGCAGGTTACACAAGCCCCACATTCCACTCCTCCCGACTCCTGCGTTTCACCTGCAGTCCTGCCCTGCCGCAGCCCCAAAGCTCCCTCCGTCTCCCTTGCCCTCCATTACTCACCGAAAGCAGCTGGATTTACCGGTCTCGAGAAGTGCGGCTGCCCCATTAGATTCTTTTCGAAGCAGTTCCCCGGGAGGAGGTGGGAGGGTGAAGAGAAGAGGGGGGGGGGGGGGGCAGGAAAAACCCAAACCAGTCTCCCCTGAGAGAGCACTTTAGTGCTTTAAAATGATAAATCCACGTTTTGGGCTGGGAAAGAGCCCGGCGAAGGAGGTGGCTGCCAACTCTCAGGCGATGGCACGGGTGTCCGACGGTGCGGCGCAGGTCCTGTTGTCCTCGTACTCCATGGTCGGGCACTTGATTCTCATAAATCGGCGGCCGTGCCAGCTCCCTTCACGCAGGAATGCCTGTCATTCCAAAGCCGAGCTGGCTAAGGCTGAAGCTCAGGAAGGGGAGGAGACAGCCAGCCACGCTCCAGCCACTTAAACTGCATAATCCAAATTATCAACACGCCTCGCTCCTTCCCCACATCGAGTTTAGGGAGAAGAGGGAAAAGCTGAGAGCGAGATGAGAAGGAAACCAGAGTGGTTTTGCTCAAGGAAGAGCTTGGAGAAGGCACACGTGGAGGGGTTTCACCTCCCAAAATGGATCAAGGAGGTAATAACGTACCCGAGGCTGCAAAATACAGACCAAGGGGGTGGTGAAGGAGAAAGCGCTGGGATCGAACTGCTGCAGGAGCTGCACTATCCTGAATAAAGGGCATTTCAAAAAGAGTGCCTGAGCTGATATGCATCTAGCCAGACGTCTAATAAAAATTCAATTTCACAGCAAATCCTCTCTCCGCTGAAGTTACCAGGAAGAAGACAGGAGCGGGGAGTGTGTCTTCTCATTTAAATTTAAATTTAACAAGGAGAATGAAAAATAAACTCTTGTTTATGTACCACATCTTGACGGTTAAGGTAATAAATACCCCCCTTCAACATTTGCATCACAATAAGAAATATCTCCAGAGTTTAAATATGGCCACTTGGATTCTTTAAGTTTTCATCCAAATTTGTGTTAGGAACTTGAGTGAACCTACAGATCAGATCATTTCCAACCCCTGTGCCCCACAGCACATTGGAGAGGGGGGAAAAAAAACCCCTTTAAACATCCAGAAGCTTGACCTTACACTCAGGGGAAAAGGAAAAACGGTTTTCAAAAACAAACAGGGATTTGCTGCAGCATCACCCCAGTGACTAATCAGGAACTGGAACCCCTCTGACACATCCAGGTTTGTTCTCTCTACTGTAGGATTAAAAAAAAAAAAAAAAAAAAAAAAGAGGAGTTTTAAACACACTGAGATTTGCTGCAGCCCTCGAGGTCCCTGTCCGTGTCAGCCCAGCAGCCGCAGTACTTCAAAAATCACCGAATATTACTCAGGCAGCCAGGACGAGGAGTTCAGGACAAGCTCACTACTGCAGCAGACCCAAGAGTAAAAGAAAAAAAAAAAAAAAGAAAG
>QJSC01018065.1:22963-69294 GCA_003697955.1 Calidris pygmaea | reverse complement strand
GGAAGGGTTTGACACTGAAAGAGGGGAGATGGAGCTGAGATGTGGGGAAGAACTTGTTTGGTGTGAGGGTGGTGAGAGCCTGGCCCAGGTTGCCCAGAGAAGCTGTGGCTGCCCCATCCCTGGAGGGGTTCAAGGCCAGGTTGGAAGGGGCTTGGAGCAACCTGGGCTGGTGGGAGGTGTCCCTGCCCAGGGCAGGGGGTGGCACTGGATGATCTTTAAGGTCCCTTCCAACCCAAACCATTCTGTATGATCGCTTCCTCCACTAACATACGAGACGTGCCATCGGACAACTTGGAAAATCCAGCCGTAAAAACACAGGAGGAAGCAGGACACCTCTGCACCTTCTCCACCCGCACCCAACTCCTCCTTATCACACCTAACTTGTCCTTCACCCGCTGAGCAGATGACCACCGTCCCCAGGGACAGCACGGGCAGGTGGAGGAGCAAGGGATGAGCAGAGCCGTGGAGGCGGAAGAGCAAATAGCACTCTCCTCCCTCGCACGGAACATATGGACGTTCCTGAGCGTGTTGCTCTTCTCCACCTCCCACCACCAGCCATCTCCGAGCCCCCTTCTGCCCAGTCAGCCAGTGCAGTCAGTCTTCCAAGTACTTTTGATTTTCATTATGGGCAATTACCATCCTGATTCTCAGGCACTGCTCCACCTCATTGAAGACTTTTTGCTTTGAAACAAAGAAAAAGCCATTTTCGAGCCATTTAAACATGCTGCCATCTGGCAAGGACCCACAAAGTTTGGAGATGGAGGCTGGAAGACTTCTCCAAGTCTGTAAATCAGCTGTCCGGCTTGGAAGGAGGTCTGGAAAAAATATCCCTGCATTTGGGAACGCTAAAGAACGCTAAACGCTGCATCTAGACTCGCCTGACTTCCAAGGAGATTGAAGCCATTGCATTTTATATCGCATTTGCTGTGAATAAAGAGGGCACGAAGCCCTCAAAAGATGACACAGGGCAGGTTGTTAAAGCAGAGCAGCACAATCACACGCCCGACCCCTTATTGCTGCGTTAGTAAAACATGAAAGATTGGCTTAAATTTCAGTGAAGAGATTTAAACTGCTACATCTGAATTCACAGCGGCTGCAGCCCCAGCGCACCCACGACAGTTACTCAGGCTCCGGTGCCGCGCAGTAACTCGCTGTGAAAGGACAATCATGCAATAAAGCACTTTCACACCTCTCTATCATTGATCAGGCCTTAAAAACCCTCACTAAGAGAATAACAAGACTATTTGGCAAAGGCGCTTATAATAAAGTTCGTACCAGAAGCATTAATATTTGCTTCCGACGTGCGGGGATGCCAGAGCTACAAATCTGCATTTCCAATTGCAGCTGGGTTTAGATTTCCAACATCAGCCCCAGCTCCCTCCTCTTGGGGGCAGAAAGAACTAAAACCCCACCAAAGAGGGATGACAAAAGGCAGAGAAGAGCAGAAACCCAGCACCACCATCGTTATTTTCCAGGTGGACTCCTGGCCATCAGAAAAACCTGCCCGTCTGTCCCTCAGTTCCAGCTCCGCAGAGGAGGTGCAAATTCTGCACCCCCAGACACAAGGTGGAAAAAATGTCCCTGTCTCGCTCTAGCCCGAGGACAGAGCATTAAGAGCAGCCGTATTTACCTTGCTCTTAAATAACCCTTTGCATTCGTAGTGCTTTGTGTCACAGCTGGGGAAAAACAGGAGACAAAGCGACCTGTCCCTGTCCCCCGCCAGCTCCTGGAGAGGGCTAAGAGCACCCACGCTTTGGGTTTAGCACCCACACATCAGCTCTACCAACAGCAGCGAGACAAAACCTCAGCCCCCAAACAACTGCCCGTCCAGGGGAAAGGAAATTCCACATTTCAAGTAACGAGTGTCCAAAATTCCCACAATAATGCAGAAGAGCCACCTGACACAGCAGCAACCAGAAGAAACCAGAGCAAAGCCCATCCTCCTCGGGGTCAGGTAAAGACCTTCATGAGAAAGAAGAGTTTGAATATTTCAATATACAAGCCCTTCAATATTTTCTTCTAAAAACATAGTAACCAAGAAATCCCAGTTACATGGAAGTTTTACAGGATTTCAGGACTCAGATGGCTGAAATAAAACAACAAGATGATGGGTTCCGGGCAGTAAACATCCAAAAAGTGGGGTACATGGTTTTCCTCTGGAGTTTCATTTCCTCTCCATCCAGCCCAGCATCCCATTAAAAACCCGGCATTCAAATGTTAATAGTCTGTTTATATACATTGTAAAAAGGAACTCTTCTGGATTGTTTCACTTGAAAAATCTAATGAAACCCATAATGAGCACAAATATTAGCTCCTCTTAATAAAGACACTGTTGTTCACATTTCGGTTCACACCAACGTGAAACACCGCATTCATCTACGGTGACTCAAACGTTGATGTTCCATGATTCAGCCACAGGAACATTAAAAAGGACTCTTGCATTATCCCAGCCGTGCAGACGGAGCTGTCTATTTAAAACCAGTGATACTGGGCGTTTTCCTTCAGAGCCCATCAGCAGAAGAGTCAGCAGGAGCTACAGGATGTTCCAGGCTCTTTCCTTGCTGGAGATGCACCCACCTGAAATACTAACAGGGGGCATCTCAGCAGGAGGAGAAGAAGAAAAAGTGGCAGGAACACGACTCTGGATGGGTTTCACCACAATCTGTTTGCTAGAAATCCTCAGAACAAGGAGGATATGAAAAAATAAATATATATATGTATATAACAGCTCTGGCTGCCTACAAGGCTGACCATTCCTAATCCTCAGAACATGGAGAACATGAAAAAAATATATATACGTAACAGCTCTGGTTGCCTGAAAAGCTGACCATTCCTGGGCTGAGCTCTGAAAGGGAGCATGTGGAAGAGTTATTAATTCGGGAGAGCAAGCCAAGGGGAAGCAAGCGGGTAGGAAGCCGGGCAGTCAATCCGAAAGGTCACAAGCCCAACACAACGTGACGCTTTTCCTTTCTCCTCACATGGCATTAAAAGTCAGGCCCGATACCCGGTGTGGAAATGGAAAATGGTTTATTTATAAGCCAGCTGGCACCGCATTGTTTAGGTTCTGTGTCCTTTGATGAAAGGGCGCTGGTTTGGATGAGACAGACAAGTGAGGTAACCGCTCCTAAGCCACATGATTTCCTCCGCGCTTCCTGCGACATTTCCAAGAGGGAAACTCCTATTTCCCACAGCATTCCGGTCCCCTTGTCCCCACCAATTCGTCAGCCAGTGACGAGAGTGGCTGCTCCATCCCAGAAAGCAAGATCTCCCCCCAGGACATCTACCACATTAAGGACCTTCTCGGTGCCACCATGTCTGTGCTGGTGGTGAGGAAAGTGAACAACCCATGCCCTACAGCAGCCCAGATGTTGAGCGGGATGGAGCACAGCTGGAGGAAGAGCGTTGCTCCGGGCTCAGCAGCAGCCTCTGCCAACGAGCTGAGTGACAGCACGTTCAACCTCACGTTTAGGGAAGGCAAATAAAGCTGAGGACAAGCTCCTGGAAAGCCTCCTGATGGCAGTGGGTGGCCGGAACACAAGAAATCGCTTAATTATCACAAGAACCAGGCTAAAGAAAATCGCGTAGTCGGTTCTTGGGGCCAAGAGGAGCTTAAGGCCAAAACATCCCCCAAGCCTTGTTTTCCAGCAGAGGAAGTGCAATTTTCAACGAGAACACATTTTAGCCAGTGCTGAAAAGGTATCATCTGCAGTGCCTCCTCGCCACTCACTGTAATTACAACACATGCTAAATATTGTCTTGTTTACTAGTGAGGGAAGGCAAAGGAATGTAATCCTGACAAAATTAAAGATTCAGTCACATCTTGGCTAACTCGATCCCCGGGGTGATTCATGGCTATGCCATCTTGAGGCAAGGGAACCTCCAAAGCTGACAAACCACTTTTTTGGAGCACCTGGAAGCAGCATTAAAAGAAACACTGGTGAGAAGCCAAAGGAAGCAGAGATACAGGACACATTCCAGCAAAGCATCAGGCATCAGCAAAGCATCAGCGTATTCCCAACAGCGAAGCACTCGGAGGCAGGATACCCATCTGCCACTTCCAGCTATATTATTAGGAACACATTAAGCAAAAACACAGAGAAGAAAATTACATTAATTATTCCATTGTTTAGGGAAGAAATAGGCACGGCATTTAGCTTCGCTCTTGTTTAACCCTCTCCTTCAGCAAAAAAATATAAAATATTCAGAAAAGAACCCATAAACTAACATCACTGAAGTCTTCCCATTGCAAAACACTGGAGATAAAGAATGACAAAACTAACAGAGCTTCAGCACAAATCAAAAATATATCCCTCTCCTTTCAAACCGCTACCCGGCACGTGCTTTGGGGACTGGCACAGCACGAGGACGCGGTGCTCTTCCTAAGGGAGCCTGACAGTCACATCTTCTGTCTGTGGCAACTACCTCACGGGACAAACCTAAGATTTTACAGCTTAATATAGATATTATTCAAAATAATCGAGTCCTTTGGCAGAGGTAAGTCCGTCTATGTCACCTACGAAACTGATGGGACAAGCACCACACTGGAGATCGCAAATGAACAGCAAGAAAAGCAGTAAATATTAAACCTCTAAAATAAGATTAAATTGAAATTAACCCTCAGAGTATTTAACTCCAGTCTGCAATGTATACGTCAAGGTCCGCAGGCAAGTGTTTCATTAAAAGACTCATGATCCCAAACTTCTCTTCCTACCTCTAATCCTTCAAGATGACAAACTACGTCCTGAGCTGAGAGCCTCTCTGCCCACACCCCAGCTGAAAAGAAAGGCGGCGAGATTTCTCTGTCAAACTCTTTATTTCCTCTTTTTAACATCCCACAAAAATCTCAGCAAGAGCAGTGGCTCTTTGTAGCCGAAGATGAAGCTGCGACAGAAGATTTAAGTATTTCCTCTGCCACCCCAAAGACACGCAGCGCCAATAAACCAAATTATCCTGTAACACCTACGGCTCCTCGGTCTGAAGTTACATTTTTTTCCCCAATTACCAGGCAGTGCCAGGGCATACTACCACCATCCTTCGCCCGCTTGGCTCTGCCCAGGGAGACTTACAAAAGCGCCTTGGTTTAGCTTTTGGGGAACACCCAACTTCCCCACCGCACCTGCTCCGCTTTAATTATTGACTAGGCTAGAAACTCCTTATTAAAATGCAAGGCAAGTTTGGCACACAATCTCAGCTCCTGATCTTCTCGAGCAGATATATTTGGAAGAGAAAGCCAGATTCCCTGCCACGGTTCAGAAATTAAGAGAAACGGCAGATAGATCTGGCTTAAGGCACTGAAATTCAGCAAAAAACCCCTTTTTTTGCCCCCGTGCAACTGAAAACTCTCGTCAAATTTGAAATTTTAAACCATAACTTTAGATTCACACACAAACATCAGGTTTAAAAGGTTTCCTTCAAGCGTATTGTGCTTTTACAAGCCATCTCTACCGGAGTGAATCTAACAGGTAATTACAGGTTTGACCTCCCTCTGTTGCACAAATATGCCTTTTGAAACAATCTGGATAAATATTTGCCCAATACAAGACGACAGCTCCAAGAGGAACCATTCCAGTTTATCAACTTCGTGATTCATGTTGATACAAGCTTTATTCTCTATTTAAGGAACAAGATAAGGCTTAGGAAGTTCATCTGGCCAAACATATTTCGTAGATCTACCGCGGACCACCCTAAACGGTGGCAACATCCCCACCGCGGGGCACACCCAGACAAGGGCCACCAGCAAGACGATGAGTGACCCTCAACCTCGACTCTCCAAATATTTACCCTTGCTCAACCCTTGCGGCGTCTCCGGGCAGCGGCAGCGAAGCTTCGGATCGAAACATGGCGAGTAAAAGATGGTGTGATTAAAGCAACGCTCGGGGTTTGCGTTGTGAAACGTCCCCCTTTCCAAGAGGGGAGAGAATTAGGGAGGCCCAAAGAAGCCGAAAGCAAAATGTGGGCTTTATATCTAACCCCCCCGTAGGCTCCTCTTCAAATCTCAGTCCCTGCCCTGATGCTCCTGTGTTTTCTGCCACCACCAAAAGCTCTTGTGAAACCAAGCCGGTGAGGGACACAAAAAGCAGACGTTGACAATGGCAAACAGGGAGTTTACGTCCCAAGACGTACCCAGACCAGGTCCCCCCAAACCCAAGGCTGTTTATGAGTGACACTGACTCACAGGAGCTGCGGGGGACAATGCCACGGCCAAGTGTTTACAGTGTCAAGGCCATTTTGTATAATTAAAGGAAATGTCGAGAGATGAGATAACACCCACAGTTCAGGAGGTGCAGCTAATCGTAACCTCGTGCGAAGCTGTTCCTCCCTCTTGCAGATGAGACCCTTCACACAGAATCCTCATTTTGCATCGTTTCACCTCATTCTCTTGCTCCTGTAGAGCACCAGCAGTGACCTTCTTTGGGAGCGAGCAGCACCACACCAAAACAGTGGCCAAATTCCCTTTCCAAGGCTATCAAATAACGCTCCCGTCTACTCACGCTCGGCACGGTTGCACGTGGGGCTGCAGACACCGCTGCCAAGAGGTTAAATTGAAAGGGGGCTATTTCTCCCAGTACGGGGTCCGACTGTAGCCCAGCATGACCAGTACAGTCCATCAGGACTGGCTTTGAAGCTCAGATGCCAACAGCCGCCTGCTCCTAACAGCCACGAGCCCTGCAAGGGCAAACTACTCAAATATTTACTTACCTTCTCAGACAAATTTTGCAGCACAAGCGTTACAGCTCACTACTATTCCAGGTATGTACCTGACAAGCTTCCAACCAACCCAGGAAGGCTTCTGTGAGCTGTAGTCCCACCTCCTCTTGCAGATAACCCAGGGGCCAGACAGAGGTGTGCGATTCACCTCGCTCCTGCCCATGGCACCCTTCCTGAGCCTCACACCGATGTGGAACACCCTGAGATAGGGGCTGAGGTCAAAGAATCAGGCAGTGACAGAGCTCCGTGCTGCATCCCATGGCTCCAGGAGGTCACAGCGTGCTTCCCAGTGCTCAGAGGTCAATGCTGCTCATTAGGGAGAAAGATCTTAAAGGCAAAACATCAGTGCAAACTCCCCACCAAAGAGTTCCCGTCCCAAGATCCACAGTATTCACAACCCAGCAGCGCCAAAAAACAAGTTCAGGGGTTTTCAGTTTGCAGGAAGAATGAGCAAGAACTTTAAGGGGTGCAAAGAGAAGCCACTGGGAAAAGGAGGCACGTTTGGGTTGACGTCACAGAGGTCCAGGCCTCCTGTCAGATGCTGCTCAAAGCTGCACAAATGGAAGGTTGAAAACCATGGCTCCAGCAAGCCTGTTCTCCAAGCAGCAGTTATAGCAAGGACACGTTAGAGTTAGGATTTGACTCAGCGCACAAAACGTAGAGTGCTTAAACATAAACATTAAACCACTTCTCCACGCGCTTCAGGTTTGAGATGGGGAGTTTGTTCTGGTGCTGGATTCCCACCTAAACGAGCTGCAGAAGGTGCTCGCTCCCTTGTACAAACCCCATCCCACGGGCTTCCCCCAAGGCCTCTGAAATTAAAGGCTACGCCGACGCCATCTAAATCCATTAGTTTATCAGCAGCAGGGCTAGCTGGCCCCTGGGCACCTAAACCGAAACCCTAGGTAGCCCCTTGGCTACGCCAGCTCATGTCCTCTCCCTGCCTTCTCGGAAGCAGCCCATTTCTGCTTTAAGGGAGCTCCTCGGAGCTTCCAAAGCAATTCTCACCTTCGTCAAGGGAGCAGAAAATAATAAAACTTCACAGAAAAAAATCTGCAGTTCTTCCCAAGATTCAAATCAGCCTTAAAAAAAAAAAATAAAATCAAAGCTTGGAAACTAAAAGCTGACTGACCCTTTAATGGAACTTTCCCATATTTATGGAAATTTCTGGTTTGGCACCAAAACATCTGCTCATTTAGTGGGTGTTGTAGAAATCACTTCCTTACTCTAGTGATGCTGAAAGAAAAAGGCCTGTTTCATTGTTAATTGAGCCTCTGGCTATAGAGTAGAGAAAATAAATAAATAAATAATGTTTTCCCTGACTTTGAAACTCTCTTTAATTCTCACCGGGGTGGGTAGGTCTTTCCCTCTCGTACAACCGGCAGCGATCTGATTTCTGTCCCAAACTGTGGGCAGAAGGGTCAGTTCTGTCCCACTGAAACCAAGGACAGCCCTTGGCCCGGCAGTGACAATGCCACTGTGCCAGCTCAGGACAAACCCTGTGTGACAGTCAGGACACTACGAGGTGGTGGAGGTCTGCAGGTCCCCCAGGAAAGCAATCACGTATATAATGAACATTATAGATGGATGATACGTTAGAGCTTTTCTCTCTCCTCCCTTCATTTCTTGCATTTTCCTGACAGTTTGAAACGCCTGAAACCTTCAAGCAGTTTGATAAATCAGAAAACAAACTCAAGGCAATCCTTGTAAAAACCCCACCAGTAATTTTTCTTTAAAACAATCGCCACAGGACGCAAAAAAATGACGCTTTCAAACCAGAAATGATTCCACCCCGCAAATATGATGGCCCGGGAACGGTCTCCAGCACAGGAACTCACTCGACTGCAGGTCCTCGATGCCAGGAAGGCATGACGAAGGGAAGTCTCCTTTTATACTTGTCCTTGTTCTTCAGTTCTTTTCCTAAACATTTATTTAGGGATGGGCTCAAGGGATCTTTGCTGCGAAGGAGCGAACGGCTTCATAAAGCAACGGGGTGCTCATTATCAAACTCATTATTTTTTTCCCCATAAAAAACAATCCAGCCTCCACTGGAAACCAGTGCCCCCAGCCCGCGCCTCCCAAAGACTGATCAATTCTTTATCCTGAACGGGAAAATAAGAGAAAGCCCTGAGATAGGGAGTGTCGGGGGTGCCAGACTGACTCGAATAATCCCATTATAGAGTTATCCAGAGCAAGCAGTTTGCTCAATATTTGTGAGATAACAGGATTAACTTCATGTTCAACATCATTTCAGCCTAATAATTGCAGAATCACTCCTAAGGCCCTAATGTCATTGATTCAACAGGGGATTCCCATCAACCCCCCTCCCACCCCCCACCAGCCCCAGCTTTGAAAGCCCTGTTCATTAGCGTCAGCATCTTAAGTTAATTACTTGGAGAGATCTTCCTCTCCTCCCCAAAGAAAAACGTAACTTAACCCCTGCAACGCCCAGTGCTTGAGCAGAACAAACTTCTGCCTTCCCTCTCCAGGAAGGGACAATGTTTACTTTCCCAATCACTGCTAATGTCTCCAAGATTTGCTGTTAAGATCAAAGGGCTGGTGGGTGGGAGGGGCAGTTTTTTCAACATTTTGGTTGAATTTCTACAAAAGTCATCTCAGAGGCTGCTTATAGACCTCGCAGTGATCAAGGGTCAGGCTCGGACATCTGTCCAACCTTCCTGAGATGGGGAGAAGGTGTTGATCTACCCTTTGGGACCGGAGCTACCAGCAGATCCGTCCAGTGAGGATCACTCCTGAGTCTTCGGGAGTTATTTTCCTTGCCAAACCGTGACTCACTGGTCGCCCAGCCTTGGAAACGAGCCCCTTAACGCGGCCGGGCTGGGGAAGCAAAGGAAAACACACAAAGCAAAGAGCACACGGAGCCCTTTCCTCGCCCGCAGGAGAGAGCTGGGGAGAAACACAGCAACCGGGCCCTATTTTTCTATGGGATTCTTATATGGAGCACGGAAAGTTATTAAATTCCACCTTTTCGACCTCAAGGGGAGGCTTTTGATTTTGGAACTGCTACATCAATTAGGCCACCCTTCTTATTTTGCCCCTAACCTGATGCCATCACAGTATGTCACCCCATCTCACGGCGTCCTGCAGGGTCACCACCGGGGAAAGGCGACATCTGAGGCCACTGCTCAGCCGCACCTTCATCACTTGTTGCTTTTTCCACCCCCCCAAAAAAAGAGGGAATCCCTAGGGCACCCCCTAAGTCCTGCTCCTGGGATTCCCCCCCCCCCAGGGTGGGGAGGGGGGGTAACCCTGCTCTTGGCGTGTGGGGGGGTACCCTAGGGAAATGCAGCTTTAACAGCAAAGCTGGGGACACGCAGGGGGTGAAGCCATGGCAGGTAGCACTTGGGGGTCCCCAAGGAGACACACACACCACACCACCCCCCCCGGTGCCGGTCCCACCGCTCCCCGCCCGGTCCCGCACGCCCCCTGGCGGCCGCCGCGAAGGGCCGCAGCCGGTGTGTCCCCCCCCAACCCCGACCCCCCGGGGGATTGCGGGGCCCGATCGGGGGGTACCGGCCATGGGACAAAACCCGCCCCCACAGGGAGAAAGAAGGAAGGGGGACAGGCTGGAGAGCTTTGGGGTCACCAAGAGCAGAAGGACATGGAGCTGGTGGAGCGGGGCCAGAGGAGGCCACGGAGATGCTGGGAGGGCTGGAGCCCCTCTGCTGGGAGGGGGGGCTGAGAGAGTTGGGGGGTTCAGCCTGGAGAAGAGAAGGCTCCGAGGAGACCTCAGAGACCCTTCCAGTCCCTCAAGGGGCTCCAGGAGAGATGGGGAGGGACTCTGGATCAGGGAGGGGAGCCCTAGGAGGAGGGGGAAGGGTTTGACACTGGAAGAGGGGAGATGGAGCTGAGATGTGGGGAAGAAATTTTACACTATGAGGATGGTGAGAGCCTGGCCCAGGTTGCCCAGAGAAGCTGTGGCTGCCCCATCCCTGGAGGGGTTCAAGGGCAGGTTGGAGGGGGCTTGGAGCAACCTGGGCTGGTGGGAGGTGTCCCTGCCCAGGGCAGGGGGTGGCACTGGATGAGCTTTAAGGTCTCTTCCAACCCAAACCATTCTGTGGTTCTATGAAAGCGATGGGGGCGGTGAGGTTTTTGGGGTCCACCAGTAGGGGATCAAACTCGGTCCCAGCCACCACCACTCCAGGCAGGGAGAGGAACACGCTGCCTCCCAGGAAACATCCGTGTCCATCCCCCGAGAGAAGTCTCGCAGGCGAGGTGCCATCTCAGACACAGATCTCCGCACGGATTCTGGCCTCCTTACATGACTTTAGCACAATTTCCTTCTATTTCCATCTCCAGCTCTCTCCAGGGACCACTCTGCCCCCCCTCGGGGTTAGCAGCAGTGACGCCCCGCACCCCTGAGAGAAAAGCAGGTTTCCAGGCTGAAATGGAAGATACTGGGAAAAGGACTGAGATGCGGNTCTCAGACACAGATCTCCGCACGGATTCTGGCCTCCTTACATGACTTTAGCACAATTTCCTTCTATTTCCATCTCCAGCTCTCTCCAGGGACCACTCTGCCCCCCCTCGGGGTTAGCAGCAGTGACGCCCCGCACCCCTGAGAGAAAAGCAGGTTTCCAGGCTGAAATGGAAGATACTGGGAAAAGGACTGAGATGCGGCACAGAAATCGTACAGCTGAGTTACAGCAGCGTAGACCTGGATCTTCCACAGCTTTAAGACGAGCTCTGATGAGCACCAGGATCCACTGCAGATCCCGAGGCTGCAAAGCTCAGCTCAGAAACAGAAGAGCCTGAGTATCAATAGGATACATGGATCATAGAAGGGGAATTTCACTATTATTTTTAATGTACAAGGGAATACAAATTTACCAGAACCCCGCTGATAAAGTCCTTTAGAAATCTTAAAATCTCTGCTTCATGAAGCAAGACAAAACCCAGCTGGGCTGAGGAGCAACACTCTCCCTACCCAAGCCGGGGTTATCGCTCGTCCCATCACAGCTGGATGTGTAAAAAAGCCTCATCTCTGGTTTCTTGTTGCGCTCAAGTGTTTTAGGAGACAAAAGACACCTTCATGAAATCAGAGCCGGGCTCTTTATAGAGACAAACGGAGAAAGAAAGAGATAAAGCGGTGACGTCACCAGTGACAACACTCAACTGTTGGCCACCGGCCTCCAGCTCGGCACCGGCCCCGTGGCCCAGCAGGGCCTGAGAGGGAGCTTTGTTTGGCCAACGGTAACGAGAACATTCAGCATTTTGTTTTTAAAACAAGCCAGGTTTGCCACCCAGCCCAGACACACCGCTGTGCTGTGCCAACTAAGATTAAAAAAGAAACAGTTAATAAACGAAAAATCACTTCATTTATACTAAACCCCACCGACCTCTGGTTCCAGGCAGGCTCCTCTTCTACTCCCAACCCCAATCAGCACCTAAAAATCTCTTGGAGGAATTTACAGGCAGAACAAGGTGAATTTAAGGTCCGACAAGTTGAAAATGAAAACTAGAAACTCCGTGCCCTACTTTACCCGACCACAATCACTCCACCCTCGCTATTTTACACCCAGTCGGCCTGAATTACCTGGAGGATTGATTCCACGTCCTAACAAGGTCTTATCTCTTCAGACAAGGAATAAGATCGTTCAAATTCAATCACGAAGCACTTCAGCGGATACAACATTTCTCACTCGACAACAGCCTTTGCCATTATCTTGCTCCGACCAGCCTGGAGGCCAAAGCATCTCATTCCCAGCACATCCATGGCTTAGCCACACCAAACCAGCAAAATTAACCTCTGCTTTCCTCCGGGCAGCGTGAGCTGGAGGAACTGCACGGCCATTCGCTACAAAACAGCTTTAAAAGTCACTTGAAACGGGGTTCCACAGAATTACAAGGTCTCCGGCAGGTCAGCAAATAATCTCTGTGGAACACGTGGCTTGTAGATGGGGAGGGAAAGGCAGCGAGAGTTCAGACACCTACTCAAACCACATGGGGCTCGTTCCGGGGGGGGAAGTTATTGGGAATTATTTGGGGACACAGGCTGGATGGATGGGCTGAGGCCAATGGGATGAGGTTCAATAAGGCCAAGTGCAAGGTCTTGCACTTGGGTCACACCAACCCGCTGGGGCAGAGTGGCTGGAGCTGCCCGGCAGAAAAGGACCTGGGGGTGTTGGTCGCCTGTCACCTGAACAGGAGCCAGCAGTGTGCCCAGGTGGCCAAGGAGGCCACCAGCATCCTGGCCTGGATCAGTGTGGCCAGCAGGACTGGGGCAGTGATGATCCCCCTGTCCTAGGCACTGGTGAGGCCCCACCTCAAGTCCCGAGTCCAGTTTTGGGCCCCTTCCCACAAAAAAAGACATTGAGGGGCTGGAGCGGGTCCAGAGAAGGGCAACGGAGCTGGTGAGGGGTCTGGAGCACAAGTCTTGTGAGGAGAGGCCGAGGGAGCTGGGGGTGTTCAGCCTGGAGAAAAGGAGGCTGAGGGGAGACCTTCTCACTCTCTCCAACTCCCTGAAAGGAGGGTGTAGCCAGGGGGGGTCGGTCTCTTCTCCCAAGGAACAGGCGATGGGACAAGAGGAAACGGCCTCAAGTTGCACCAGGGGAGGTTCAGATTGGAGATGAGGAACAATTTTGACACGGAAAGGGTTATGAAGCCTTGGAATGGGCTGCCCAGGGAAGGGGTTGAGGCACCATCCCTGGAGGTATTTAAAAGACAGGTTGACATTGCACTTAGAGACATGGTTTAGTGATGGGTTTTATCAGAGTTAGGTTGATGGTTGGACTAGATGATCTCAAAGGTCCCTTCCAACCTGGATAATTCTATGATTCTATTTGTTGTCTTAAATACCACACTAACTAGGAGATGGATTGTGACCTGCATCACTTGCAAATACAGCGGGCAGAAGAGCAGCACTGGTGTCCCATTAACTGCCCCAAGCACCCTGACAGTGCTCAGCACATTCATTACACTGAGAACTAGAACATCCATTACAAATTTAAGAACAAAAGGGCTGTCCAGCATAACGTCCCAAAATATTTTTCTAATTTATCAAGTGCACTCGAGTTATACACAATCCTTCTCTCAGGCAGGTAAGGGAGTGCTCTGTCCCACACCTTGTTTAAAAGTCCCCACCGAGATCAGTTCAACCCTCTGGTAAATCTAAGGAACAGCAGGATTTTGCTTTTCTGCATGCTGGCAAATTAGCATATTTCAACTGTAATTAAACATTTAATCTCAGGCACTTTGACCACTTTAGCTCTCTCCTGGTGCATTGCACAAAGCAGTTATATTGCTGTACACATAATACACGGGATCTCATACGGGAATTGCAGCTTCTGTGTCTTCCTGGAAGAAAAACCTGTTCTTTTGTTCTAGAACCGACGTTATAAAGAGATTTCCACTGGCTCATTCCCATTAACTGTTCTCTGACAGACATCAGGGCCGGGTGACGGTGAAGCACTTTAACATTCCTCTATGATTCTGCAGATGAAACCCAGAAAACAACAAATTCCATCTCCAACCGCCCGGTTTAAACCGAGAACTACATCGTCAAAACACTTTAGATCAACATAAAAGTGCACATTTGACAAGTTTTTCCCTAAATGCTGCCGGATGGTTAAACGCCTGCCCTGGCAGCAGCCTCCAAGCAGCTGATTTCCTGTCCAAACTTAGTCATCAAAAGGGGATTCCCACCCGGCCAGCCCCCAGCAAGTTGAAGAACCCCTGGATGAAACCCAGCCTCTGACTCAAGTTCTTCAGCAAACGCAAAGAACACCACAAAGTGCCCTTCACCTCCCTCTCTCCTTTCCTGCCCCTGCTTGGCCCTTCCCTTCTTGAAGTGCGTTACCCCAAGAATCAGAATGACCATCCTAAGAGACCTGAAGCCTCGTCAGGTTTCTGAGGAACAGAAGACATTGAGAACAGCCCATATTTCCTCCTCAGCCCTGAGGAGCCACCAGCAGATCAGAGGAAGGTGTGGGTGGAGACCTTCTTCCCACACAGGAAGCTCCATCCGCAGCTGTGGTCCCTGCAGAGTCCTTGTCTCTGCCACCAGTCTCCAAGCCACTGGTGGAGACAGCCCTGCCACCAGTCTCCAAGCCACTGGTGGCAAAAGAAGGGAACTCATACTCACCATCCCTCTCCTTAGGTTCAAACATTTCACATCCCAGGAGCCACCCCCTCAGCTTTCACCGCTGCTCAACACAAAAGGCTTCACAAACAAAGGAACAGCGAGAAGAAAGTCATTCGACAGACACCTTTGAAGCAGAAAACAGGTTTTCCTGAGCAGGTTTTGTTTTCTCGTAAGAGACTTTGCACATCTGTAGTCTTCTGGTCTTTTCTACTTGTACGTGGTGCCCACCTGGAGGAGATGCTGAGCTTGGTAGGCCTTGGCTCAGCACAGGAAGGACATGGACCTGTTGGAACGGGGTCAGAGAAGGCCAAGGCCATGGAGATGCTGGGAGGGCTGGAGCCCCTCTGCTGGGAGGGGGAGCTGAGAGAGTTGGGGGGGTTCAGCCTGGAGAAAAGAAGGCTCCGGGGAGATCTTCCAGCCCCTTCCAGTCCCTCAAGGGGCTCCAGGAGAGATGGGGAGGGACTCTGGATCAGGGAGGGGAGCCCTAGGAGGAGGGGGAAGGGTTTGACACTGAAAGAGGGGAGATGGAGCTGAGATGTGGGGAAGAACTTGTTTGGTGTGAGGGTGGTGAGAGCCTGGCCCAGGTTGGCCCGAGAAGCTGTGCTGCCCCATCCCTGGAGGGGTTCAAGGGCAGGTTGGAGGGGGCTTGGAGCAACCTGGGCTGGTGGGAGGTGTCCCTGCCCAGGGCAGGGGGTGGCACTGGATGAGCTTTAAGGTCTCTTCCAACTCAAACCATTCTGTGATTCTATGGTAAAGAGCAGCAGCAGCGAGGGGTCCTGGCAGTGTTCAAGAGGGATCCCACCCACGTTCCACACACCAGCCAGCACCCAGATGAAAACAAAATGTTCTTTTCAGATCCTAAGGCAGCAGCCTGATGGAAAACAGTGATTAAAGCATCTTTAGGAGAGGTCATGGCCATCAAACCTCTACCATCATGCCCATCTCCCTTCTGAGCACCAGTCAACGGCAGCAATGCCAGAACCTGCTGGGACAATCCAGCCCCGGAACAGCTTGGTATATCTTTTAAATCCCAAACTTCCTTTCAGACAGCAGGGCCACCAGGAACCTGGCAGCAATGTATGTATGCTAAAAGGTGTTGCTTCTACGGACATGCTTTGGACCAGAAGTGACCTAAAAATCCTGTTACCTCTGCACATGCAATGATTGTACACTCGTTTACTTAATGGTTTTAAACCTCTGAGCATCTAAAGGTATTTCTCACTTTTTTTAGGGATAAAAATGGGAATTGGGTAGCCAACCATGCATCCTGCCAGGAACAAGGAGGAGAGCTGGTGGCATAAGAAGTACTCACATTTCTAGCCGTTTCCTCTACTCAGACTATATTTGGAGTCTAAGTCTCCAAAAGCAGCAGATTCATATCACACTGGTTTCCTTATGAGGCATGTAGCCCAGAAGTCAGCAGAGATGCTAAAACAAATTACTTCTTTGTTTGCACAAAGGTTAAGGACTTGAAGAGTATTTCCTATTTTTAGTAAGGAAAAGAATTGGAAAAAAGTAGCACAGCAGGCTATAGAGGGGATGAAAGTCAAAGGGGATGAAAGTCAGCCTTGAATAAAGAAATAACTGCAGAAGCATCCATAAACGTAGTATTTCAAGTGCTATTCTATAAAAGCAGCTTTGGGTAAGAGCCTGTGTGTACAAAGGCTACTTCACTTATGTCCCCAAATGCTTCATAGTTGTCCCACAGAGATTTAGACCTTTCAGAGAACCTACTAAAAGGTCTGTGTCCCAGTACCTGCAGAGGAAGCGCACAGCCACAAGCAGAAACTGGAAACAGAGCCCTGAAGTACAGGAGGTCAAAGGACCCGAGAGCAAACACTTCCCATGAAGAAGGACATCGCCGTGCACCCTCCACAGCTATTCATCAATGATTAGCTCAAAGATTACCGCGAGGTGAACCGCAGGCCTGCTTCCACCTTCGGTCCATCCAACACCATGGCAGAGCTTTCAAGGAACTACAAGCACAAGGTGAGACTCACTCTGCCAAGCACAAAGCTCCCACTTCTTCCATATTTTGCTTTTTTAAGATCTTACAGAGACTTACAAGCAGAAATGCTGGATAAGACAATCCCTTGACTAAGAAAAAGGCCCAAACTTGGCTCGTATTGTGCTAAGATGAGTGGTCTTTGGGAGGGGGTCTGGGCAGCGATGGCGTGGGCAGGAGATGGAACAGCGGAAACAGGCTCCGAAAATAGAGCGTGATCCTTCACCCGCACCACAGGAAGGATCTGAAGAGGGGCAAGGTATTCCAGTGACACTTCCCTTCAACAGATCACTTGTGTAGGTGGGACCTTGGAAAGCAGAGGAACTCAGCTCAGCAACATGTGTATATTTAGATTTCATCTATTCCTCTCCCTACCTCTGTCCTCCCACCCATCTCCCAGCTCCGCTGACGACTCGGGGGCCGAGCTCTCCCTCCAGCAGGGACCTCACACCAAGGAATGATCCATCAGCACCACCTCTCGGCTCCTACACAGAACCCTGCAGGTTCCCACCACTTCTCGACCTCTTCCATCCCCAGGAGGTGTCACAGCACGAGGAGCACAGGCTGAGAAGCGACACAAATCGCTGCCACTTGAGCAGTTTATTCATTCGTTAAGCCAATGCCAGTCATTCCAGCAAATTAATTCAGTTTTACTTTAATTCCAGCTTTAGAGTGAAAAACTAAACCATCTGATGCTGCCCTACAACACACACACATCCAAACTAATGCAGATAACTGACACGTGGTTAGTTAAACTATGGTCACTTGCTCAGGGCCATATCCCAAGGCTCGCAAGAAGTTTCTGTATTTTTTTTCTCTATACTTGAAAAACAACCCAGGGTAAGGTTGAAAGCAAATTTTAAGTTGCATACCTGTTCTAAAAAAACCTGCATCTAGAAAAAGCTCTGAAACTTCACTGCAGCTGCCTGGAGACCACGCTTCCACTAGTCTTCAGGGACGAGCATGAATTAAAATCTGAAGACAACAGCAAATTTCATTTTTAATTAGCCAGGGCAGGCAGCCAAGGAGGGCTCCCCCACCCACCCGTGGCTAGTGAAGCCTGACAGCTAAAAAGGATTTATGCTTCGCTGTGCAGTCCCAGTGGCCATTCAAAGCAACACCGACTCTGAACACGCGCCAATGCAGTTAACACAAAAGCCAGCCATGCAGCATTGTGGATGCGGTTAATATACAACCGGTTAAGGACAGCAATACATCAAAAAAGCACCAGGCTTTGAGGGAACAAAGGGCATCGGCTTCTGCTCAGCCCCTGCGCGCAGCTCCGCCTTACCTCATCTCCAGTCTCAGGGCCGGGAAGGACCCAGGAGTCCTGAGCTTAGCGGCACTTGGAGAATGAGCCAAGTCCTTAAAAGCAAAGTAATTTTAAGGGAATGATAATGAAAGACCCATCTGCTTATTCTGCCTTTAATGCGGGGCTCTTGGCTCCCAGCGCTAAGGCGGCAACACGGAAAGCTTCGCAACCCGCTGTGAGGGGTGTCTGTCTGTGCATGCAGAGACCAAGTAGAGATGCTCCATCCCAAACCCACATCAGCTGAGATAGTTCAGAGGGAAAGGGGAGGTCATTTTACTTGAGTTGGCAAAATGCAAACGGAACGTAAGGCCTTTCCCATCCCAGGCCCCCAGCGCTGCTCAAACCAGGAGTCAAAGCTCTCAGCAGCTTCGAAAGGCTCCAGCCCCACGGCTCACTGACCTACCCCCAAAAAAAAAGGGAGCCCAACCGCAGGTAAAAAAGGGGAGAAAAAGCTTTGTGACAAGAACACAGCTGGCTGCTGGCAGTCCCAGCACAGGCCGGGTCTCGGTGAAGAAGCAGAGCTCGCGGTGTTGCTCAAAGCCATCCCATTAACACAGGTTGGAGAGATGGAAAAAAACTCGCCCTGCTGCTGTCTGTGCTTTGTCCCGGGGTTGAGCAGGGAGCTGTCACCTCCACAGCCACCGCTTCCACATCAGCTGCCAGCGCCACGCTCGCTCTCCCCATCCTTCCCCTCCGAAAGCCATCATTCGGGATGAGTTTGCCACGAGCAAACCATAAGGGAAAGCGATCACCACAAATTAAACATGCACTTTACAGGCTAACAATTAGAGGGCACAGCAGCAATTCTTGCCACCAGGATTCTGGGCATGACATGGTTTGATGCCTGTACACTTGGCTCGTAACTCTTCCAACTGGGCCACCGGGTTCCAACCAACCAGCTTTGCATGAAGTTAAAGGCTGGCCTTGAGCGTGACCTCAGGCCAAGAGGTCACGGGCACAAACGTGAACATAAGAAGTTCCATCTAAACATGAGGAAGAACTTTACTTTGAGGGTGGCAGAGCCCTGGAAGAGGCTGCACAGAGAGGCAGTGGAGTCTCCTTCTCTGGAGACATTCAAACCCACCTGGACACGTTTCTCTGCAACCTGCTTTTGGTGGATTTGCTCTAGCAGGGGGTTGGAGGAGATGATCTCCAGAGGTCCCTTCCAACCCTGTATCATTCTGTGATTCTGTGACCTTGACAGGCCTGGTGGCACCTCTGTCATGCCAAGCTCACTGCACTGCTGAGCACATCCATTGCCAGGTTTTGAGGATGGCATCACCTAACTGCAGAGGAATCATCTAGAAATAGTATTTATGGCCACAGCGTTGCCATTCACTACGAGTTAGAAGCCACCAGCTGCAACATCGTGGTTCAGAAGACATGAGGTCAATGTGTTTCATGGAGATTGGCTTCTCACAGTGAAGGCAAGAGCTTTCATGCAAATCTCATTTCAATAGGAAGGAAAAAATTGGCCATTTAGCTCGTGTCTTCCATTGCCATTTGAGGCAAACAGATGGAAAAAGCATTCAAGGCAATCTCTTAAGTCAAAAATCTACCAGTTTTAGTTGCAACCATATTCTTGCATCAGTTAAACCTAAGAGACGGGTTTGCTTGCCTCGGGGCAAGCAGCACACAGTGCCTAAAGCAAAAGCTTTGAAGCCAATTTTGTTTAATAAAAAAAAAAATTAAAATCCTACATCTTCTGCAAGACAGAGCAGCCTAGAGAAATAAATACAGAAAGAGAAGTCGGAAGCTACCATGAGGTGATCCCTGTTACCATGTGCCTTATTCAAATCACATCCCAGCTCAATGCTTCCAGCCTCTTAAAAAGAGGATGTTTTGTTTTCAAGAGCCCGGGATATCCAGTGGACTTGTATTCCAGGTTTCACACGTGGGAGATTTCAAAAAAGATCCTCCAGCCACACAACACAGCTTTAATCAGATCCGGTTCACTCCATCAGTGCAGCCCAACTGATGCATCCACCAATCTCGCTTATTTTCTAATCACCTTGTGCATTTGACTTGAAGACATGAAGTGTAAAGCACTTTCTGATGCTTAACCGAGGAGGAAAGAACAGGTCCACAAGGGTAAGATATCCAAGAGCATACTCACCGGTGTTCTCTTCCATTCCTCTTGCACGCTGGTTCTCTCAACAATTCCTGCAAAAACAGGAAACAAAATCGACACACAAATTAAAATTCCAAGTGTGAGCAAAGCCTGTGGTTTCACTTCCCTATCCGCTCTGCTCCGTCTACACACAACCAGCGTGGGGGGAACCCAGAGCAGAAATCCTGCCCCGGCAAACCAGGAACGAGAGCGCGCGGCATCTTCACCCCTCTTTGCTACCACCGGGCTCTAATCACACACTGCTGGGATGGAAAGAAAAGGGAAACAAAATTAAGGTGCACTCATTACAAAGAATCAAATGTTTGCTCCCAGGGCCAACATCCCACTACTGCCTCTTCCCGAAGGCACGTGTCAGCTGTAAAAGGGAACAGCTAATGCTTATCTAGCAACGGCAGAATAGCATGCGCCCAGGAAGCATTTTTAGATGTCACACGACATCGAGACAGTTCTCAACATATTCGGGGAAAGAAAAAAAAAAAAAAAAAAAAGACAAAAAAAGGAGGAAGTAGGATTTCAGTAGCAAACCCAGCTTTTCTCTAGAGAAAGTTCTGAAATGAGGTGCAAGAGGAACTACGTCCTGGGAAAGCAGGAGACATCTTGATTCGGATATATCCCGTAGCACAGTAAAAACCCGCTCAGCATTGTAGAAAAAGAGAGCTTCTGTCCCAAAGAGCTTGCAGTTCAGCCCAAGACAACCACAATAGGAGATATCAACAGTCCCAGCATGGGGCGATTGGGAAAGAGCTACAAAATAAGCCTGTTTCCAGCAGCGAGACGTCAAAGCCAGCTTTTACACGGAACCCTTCCCCACGAAGCCCAGGACAGCTCATCGCCGGCAGCAAAGCGCCCTTTGTTGGCTCTAACGCAACATCAGATGGATCATCTTCATCTGATGGACCACCTCCACCTGGTGACGTGCTGATTTTACGGCACGGGCAGGGCTCGCAGACAGCACGGGAGCATCACGGGCCACAGTGCCAGAGGAGATAACCCCACCACACCATCCACTGGAAGCGCTCCTGAACCACCAGCAGGGCTTTTTAAGCTCCGCTTTGCTCAACCGCGTGGGCGAAACGCTTCTTTTGATCAGCCAACCACGCTCCAGGCTACTTCTCTCCGTGGCGGCTAGAAACCCAGCGCAGCAATATTCTGAGACGGGGAGAACACCTCGACAAAGCTGTTAAAACTCTCAAAAAACACGGTTGGCCATCGCAGCATTGAAACAGCAAAAAGAAGCCCTATCTGCGTGGCAAGTCAATCGCCCGAGAACGTCAGATGCTCTTCACAGCAGAGGTGGATTGCCACGAGGTTACTTGGGAAACACCCTCGGAATCCCTCCGGCTTAATCCATTAACGCTGTGAGAATAGAGCTAAGTTTCATGTGCCTTTTGGATGCGCAATTTGGTACATCCACAAGCTACGTCTATTCTAAAGGGCACATCAAGGACACCATTTACCAAAACTAGAACAAACGCTCCCCCCACTGAAAGCAGAAGAGCCATAATGATTTTTAATAAATATTATCAAGTCAGCATCTTCAAACAAAACCCCCAGTTGTAGTAACTCTACCGTACAGGGCGTTTGCAGGCAAGGTCTCCCCCCCTGCCCTTTCACTGAGCCCTTCTGGGAAGGGAAAGCAGAAGAGAAACAAAAGCAGCCACCTCAAAACCTGCTGGAACCTCAGCACAGATGACAGCAACCCTCCTGCTCCTCCCAGAGCCACCAGGGAGTTGGCTTTAATTTGCCTTTCAAGGGCATTCCTGCACAGGCTGCGCTGAGCTGTGCGTATTCCAAGGGGCACATTAGTGCCTGGAATACTAATGCTGGCAGCGTCGCTGCTGGACACTCGCTGTAGGCACCAAGGACATCTGTCATCACCCGACAGCACGGCTGGAAGCACCTCGGCCTGGATGGGGAGGGATTCTTCTGAGCAAAACACTAAATCCACAGCTATTAATAGAACAAGCACAAAAGGCACATCAGAAAGGGGAAAAAAAAAAAAGTGATGCCAGGTTAGAGCAAGAGGGAGCGGAGTCAGGGGTAACACAGCATGGCCAGGAGGATGTCCACACAGGAGGACATGTCTCTGCCCTGCATCCAAGCAATGGATGAGGGACTCTTGATCAGGAAGGGGAGCAATAGGATGAGGGGGAACAGTTTTACACTAAAAGAGGGGAGACTGAGATGAGATCTCAGGGAGAACTTGTTTGGTGTGAGGGTGGTGAGAGCCTGGCCCAGGTTGCCCAGAGAAGCTGTGGCTGCCCCATCCCTGGAGGGGTTCAAGGGCAGGTTGGAGGGGGCTTGGAGCAACCTGGTGTGGTGGGAGGTGTCCCTGCCCAGGGCAGGGGGTGGCACTGGGTGAGCTTTAAGGTCCCTTTCAACTCTAACCATTCTGTGACTCTATCAAGCAGCGCAGATCCTGCTGCCAGCGTTAACTAGGGCTGGCTAATTGGGAAGCTGAATTCTGCAACAGACAATTTGAGATAACCTGCCCCGCGGCACAGAAAATTACTTTTATCCACTCCTGTCAGATGTTTCCCAGGTACATAAGCCTGAGAAAACCTGGGTTTTGCATCTCCTTTGGTATGACACATGCTACAGCTCCTCTGAATATTCATGTCCTCAAAGTGCTCAGACATTCCCCGGGCCTGACAGCTGTGTGAAATTCCTCTGTCACCGCCACCGCTCGGGGCCACGCCGCTCCGAAGCCCTGCTCCTGCCCCTCGCTGCTGCTCAGCATCGAAACCCAGCCTTTGTCTGGCTTGGTAGTTCAAACACTTTGCTTTCCACCCCCCCACTCCCCCCCCTCCAAGCTCTTCGTACCAATCTAAGAATATATTCTTGTTCCATTGACCCATCTCTGAACTCCCAGCAGCAAGGTGATGGCTTTTTTCCAGCGAGGCAGCTAATCCCCACACAATAGAAGACGACGGCTCCGCAGCCATGCTGGAGCATTTTCTAAGGCTGTTTTCCACCCTGTTCCTTCAGTCTTAAAGAACTCCCTGCTGAAGCTGGGAATTTCATCTGTCCCAGCTCCGCATCCTTCTGAGGGTGCGGCAGCACAGAGGGACCAAAGTCCAGGCCCTGGATCTCCTCCCATGCCTTCCCAGCCTCTCCTCAGCCGGCACTGCTCCAGCTACCCAGGGAGCAGCCAAAAGCTGTCCCAGATGCAATCTCAGCACCTCCAGAGAAGCCACGCGGTGGGTTGGGAAGAAGGACAGGACCTTGAAAGCCCCAGCTCCAAACACCAAGTCACCACGAAGCTGCACGTTAAAAGTGCCACTAGTTTTGCTTTTTCCAGCCTTGGGCAATCCACATAGTTCAGCTACGAGCTTTACCGATTACCAGTTACCCAGTTTCCAGTGGTCTCATTCCCAGCAACCCTTACCCAGACCTCCGGAACGTTTATTTTCAGCTTCCTCCACAATGAAGCTCATTATCTCTGTCCTCCCCGGCATTACTGATCTGACACTGCTCATCTCCTCCAGCGCCTTCCTTCCAAAGACGATGGGATGCTTCCCAAAGTCCAACTAAAAACCATTCAAATTTTTATTGTGTTTTTCCCTCCCCCCCCAACTAAAGTAGAAAACTGACAACTCTTCCAAACAGAAGTGGCACATTACTTCTCCTCAGCGCCTGCTAACAGGCTTGCCTCAGGCATGGAAAACCAGTTTCCGTGCTGGCTCAGCTCTAAATCACCATTCCAGAGGGACACGACAGCAGCCGGGCAGCTCCTACAGGGCTCTTGCTGTAATGAGAGACAAAACCAGAGGCTGTCTTGGGAGGTAAGAAAAAAAAAAAAAAAAAAGCATGTGAGGGAGAGAAAGGATGTTCTTCTAACAGTCTTGAACTCTGCCCACGGGTTGGAGGGAGAGGGAAAGGGAAGCGTTAACAAACACCCTGGAGCCTGAGGATCCTGCATTAATACAGACCATTTCCCAGCCCTCGAGTCATTACCCAGGAAAGGAAACTAGAAATCACTTGACAGCCTCCCAGAAGATATTTTATTTTGAACTAATATGGTGACAGTAACAGTCAATAACCAGATACAATATTATAATTTATTATGTTAGTTCAATCCGTCGCTTTACACAGTTTTAAAAATGGTATTACTCCAGCAGAACCCAGGAGCCCAAATCCAGAGCCGGTCCCCGCTGGACCAGATGAGCCTCATGAGGGACTCTCCTGCCTGCGAGAGCTCACAATTGTAACAAGAAAAAGAGGATAAGGAGAATAAGGCCAACTGGGGACTGAGGGCAGGCACTGAGCAGCCTGTTCTTCGTCACAGACGGGATCCAGACCTGAGTCTTCATCCCTGGCCTGCCAACCCTTACTCCAATGGTCAGACCAAGCCATCAGAAGGGTTCCTCCCAGCACAAACCCAGCTGCAGGGGTTTGAAAGGCTGGACTCCCAGCAAAAACTTCCCAGCCAGATCTGGTTGTCCATCCCTTTTTATAAAAAAAAGAAATAAAAATCAACATTTTATTCTCTTACTCATTCCGGGAAGACAGATGACTGGATTTTTGCAAAGCTGAGATAACTCCACCTAATGCTATGGGTGTGCTGTCCGTGAAGTCCCACGAAATCCCCAGAGAAAGGGCTAAAGTAACTCGATTTATCTGCCAGTCATAAGATTAAGAGCATGGTAAACAATATTAAAATTCTGTTCTACAAAGCAGCATAACTCAACAGCACGGAACAGCTCTCCCAGGGGGGCAGCTTATAGCACGGACGCACAGCCCAGAGTTTAAATATCACAAGGGAAAATTCTTAAAAAACCTAAATAAATCAACCGTGCCCAAGGCACTACTATAAATTACAAGACAAGGTGTGACGGCGGAGTTAACCTCTTACAGAGAGGAAGAGCGATGCACAAACCCTTCCTCAGGTCAGCGGGTGCCAAAAAGCTTGTCTGTTTTTCTGACTTCATCTAATAACAAATCAACTCCACCTAAAAACCTCGCGTTGCTCATGTCCTTCGGTTACATGTTTTGGCCATCGCTCGCTAGAAACGGGTATCCTGGTTCGAAAATCCTCCAAGCAGCCTCTGCTGACCCAGTTTGTTCCGCGCTAATCACGCCCAGAGCAATGGGGAGGTCAACTGTGTGTCCTGGAGATAAAATCAGAATATTCCCCCCCCCCCTCCATAAAAACGACACAGATTAAACCAAGTCGTTTTCCCAGCCTCATCTGGCAACACGTCAACAAATGGGGCGCACCAGTAATTAACAGCCCTGCAGTTTCTCTCACTTTACTGGGATCCCAAAGCTTCAAATGGGAACACGGATTGCATTTCTTCACTTGTTGGAAAGAAATCACTTCGAGGAGGAAAGGGTTTTATGGAAGAAGTGGGGAAAAAAAATAATAACAGAAAAACAGTATAACAACTATAAATGCAATTGAACTACTGGAATAACTAGGTTTGAGAAATCTAAATACAGTAGATGCTACAACAAATGAAACCTGTGGCTTTTCATCCCGGATTTCACATTTGATAACTGGCTCCCCGTGCAATATTTTGTGCTGATATTTTCCAGCAGCTCGGTAGCTGCCTGTGGGTGGCACAGTAATCTAACGTTACCAGAGAGGAACTGGAAAGGGAAGGGAGCTGCATCCTCCGCGGCTGCGAGATGCGGTAGGCGAGCGGGTTTCTTCATCATTCCTGCAAAGTAAACCTTAAAAATACTCATCAGTGTGATGTTCCAGACCCACCTGCACTCCCAGCTCTGCTGCTGACCAGCACAGTCCACTCTGGACAAGGCCCTTTGTCTGGCTGTGCCTCAGTTTCCCCTCTCATTAACTCCCTAAAGCAATTCAAAACCAAATTAAACCTTTTAATACTCCATTTCCTAGAACCTGCTGCTTTATACAGGATCCCCCCAGCAGCACCCGGACACCTCACTCAGGTAATAAGCCAAACAGCAAATTTTTTTTTTTTTTCATATTTCTACTTGAAACAGATCACACAAAGTCTCAAAAAAGCCATCGTAGCCTCTCCCAGGTGTTTCAGTTCAGTGAATGAGCCGTATTTACCAAACCATAAAGGAAAAGCCGGCAGCCTATAGGAAAGCACGGCAGGGAGAAGAACACAACGTGATTCAAAGCCAGCTCCCAGTGATAAATGCTATTTCTATTCAGGCGTCAGGACGGTAAACACTTCTAATTCGCCTCCAGACCTTTTGGCAGCTGATCAACTGCTCCGGAGGTGTGGATGCACGCGGGGGAAAAAAACACCTGCAGTATGAATAGAACAACCCAAAGCTTCCCTCCTCGCTGTCCTTGAAGCGGCTGAAGGGCTCACCTCTCCCAAAATTACCTTCCTGATAAAAGCAGAGGGTAAAATGAAAGCAGAACGGCCGATTCGTGCAGGGGGCTCATGCTCTTTTTATTATCGTGACACGGGAGTAAGAGCATCCAAAGGGAGGTGGCAAGACATGGCTATTCCTTGCTCAACCTCCCAAAAAGATGGAAGCCTCAAGTCAATCAGGAACAAGAGGCTATTTATATTTACTCTCTGGATTCCTGGCTGACAGGTAAGATGAAAGTCCTAAAAGCATAGGACGGCTTTGTCTGAAGCTAAAATCCCAAAAGCAGACTCATGATAGCAACTTTGTGATATAAATCAATCACAGAATCGTCCAGGTTGGAAGTGACCTTTAAGATCATCTAGTCCAACCATCAACTGAACTCCGATAAAACCCATCACTAAACCATGTCACTAAGCGCTATGTCAACCCGGCTTTTGAATACCCTCAGGGATGGTGCCTCAACCACTTTCCCTGGGCAGCCCATTCCAAGGCTTCATAACCCCCTTCCGTGTCAATTTTTTTCCTCATATCCAATCTGACCCTCCCCTGGGACAACTTGAGGGTTGCCGGGGGGGGGGGGGAGGTCGGTCTCTTCTCCCAAGTCACAGGTGATGGGAAAAGATGAAAAAGCCTCAAGTTGCACCAGGGGAGGGTCAGTTGACCTACCAGTCAGTTGACCTACCAGTTCAAGACCGTGGGTCGCACATATCGTCAGGGCTCTATTTAATCTGCGTCTGCGCTCGCTATAACACGCGCCCAAAAGGCACGTAATAACAGGGTTACTTATTTCCTTCTGGCTTCTGGGGATAAAATACAAACCACCTTCGCCTTGGTTTTGCGGTTTCCATTTTCGTCAAACTTTCAATGAAAACAGAGTAGCCGAGGAGAGGCTGCAACCCTGCGGTAATGCTCCCGTAATTATGACTCGATAAACGATTTCATTTGCAACCACCGTTTCCTCACCGAAACGAGGCCGCTCTTGGGCTCAGCCACCATAAAGCCAGTTGGTGAAGCGTCAGGAATGGGTTTTAGCCCACTATCAAAGCGCTAAAAGGAATCTGTCAAAGCTCACCTGAACTTGGAAAAATCCAGCAGCGGTCGAGGATTTGCAGTTCTGCCATATGGGTCTTTCCCAAGGCACCTCGCACGTTCCTCTTCCCGGGATAAACACCCCGCAGGGTACGCGCAATCTGATTAAACCCCAAGTACATAAAGCAGGCACCTCTAATCAAATTCCATACCGAAAGGCAACGCCATGTTCCCACTTGAAAAAGAAAAAAATGCCAGATAAAGACACCTACACAGCGCAGGTTTTCTGTATCAGCTTGAAGGAGAGAGTCAACACTTGTTGAGTGGACACGCAGCTCAACTATTTAAAATGAAAGCTCTTTCTGAAGGGATACTCTGGAATCACGTCACTACAGCAGCCTTAAGTTTCATTTTTTAATTCAGATTTTGCCAAAAAGTAAGCAGTTCAGGTAGAGTCTGTAATTCAGTTGTAGCCTTTTTTCCTTCACGGTCTCACTACAGTAATTTCTAATTACTTCTGATTAAGATATCGAATTTCCTTAAAGAAATCCCTCCTCAGGCAATTTTTTCTTGTGTTCCACAGCTCCAGCTTTAATCAAAAGGTGCCCCAGCAATAACTAGGAAAACAGAGAAATTAATTCCCACTACTGATCTGGCAAACCTTTTATAACGCAAGGACGGGCAGCGAGGCACCCCACCGTGAAAGTATGCCCGTAAAGTTTCTGAACAAGAACATTTCCTTTAAAAAATTAAAAAATAAAAATCAATCATTTGTAGCCCTCATTGCTGTGCACAAAGTTTATGAAGCAGCAACACCCTTTGCACGAGGATGGTGCTTACAGCACCCTGCCCTCACGTGCCCCGAGCTGAGTCTGATCCCAAGGGAGAGTTGTGCTTTCCTTAAGGCTCTTCCAAAGGGGAAGGGATTAATACCAGGGATCAATTCCGTTGCTAATTCACACACATCCACTCTTCTTTCAGGCCCGTTGGGAGGTTCTGGACTGATACAACACCCCAAAAGGCAGTGGTGATCTCCTGAAACTCCACCATGAACAGGAATTATTTTTTTCACAGCCCACATTCATTCTCTCATTGCTACTCTACTAACCCTCCGTTTAGGGATTTCAATTTCCAGCCAACCCATCGAGCTGCATTAAGAGCTCACCAGACTATTGCCACTTCTTTTCAGCCACAAAAGGACCTTCAACCGTAACAATGGCTAGAAAAACACCCAACTGAACAAGCAAATCTCACATCACACCCTGCAGGCTGGCAGCAAGTTCATAGAATCACAGAATGGTTTGGATTGGAAGGGACCTTAAAGACTACTCAGTGCCACCCCCTGCCCTGGGCAGGGACACCTCCCACCACACCAGGTTGCTCCAAGCCCCCTCCAACCCGCCCTTGAACCCCTCCAGGGATGGGGCAGCCACAGCTTCTCGGGGCAACCTGGGCCAGGCTCTCACCACCCTCACACCAAACAAGTTCTTCCCCACATCTCAGCTCCATCTCCCCTCTTTCAGTGTCAAACCCTTCCCCCTTGTCCTAGGGCTCCCCTCCCTGATCCAAAGTCCCTCCCCAGCTTTCCTGTAGCCCCTTGAGGGACTGGAAGGGGCTTTAAGGTCTCCCTGGAGCCTTCTCTTCTCCAGGCTGGACCCCCCCAACTCTCCCAGCCTGTCCTCACAGCAGAGGGGCTCCAGCCCTCTGAAGTTGATCTGGCCCAAGAAAATCAATGCAGTGAAAACTTCTACCAACTGTAGAAGAAGACTCCATTTCAACAGCAAGAAGCAGTGATCAGATGATATGACATGGAAGGAGAAAGCATCAAGTGTCTCACATACACTTCCAAGGCACAGAAGCTGCTGGGGAAATGCCTTCAGATGGGGTGCATTCACCGCACGCTCGCTGGAGCTGGCTCTCTGGGCTGCAAACCTGGCCCAGTGACCTCCCAGTTCACAAGCAGAGGGTCCCCAACACGGGACATGCCTCTGACAGGAGCGTTCAGGGTCCATCCAGCGGCTCACAGCCCTGCCTCAGGAACCCACACATCTGGGTGGTGATCACCTTGAATAAATCCATCGAAGAGCCAAGCGAGAAATACATACACCCCACAAGGTGATAGAGTAGAAGTCCAACAGCAGAAAGAGCCTTTGAGAAGCTTCAGAAAATAATTAAAATCCAATAAGGGATAAAATTCCTTAAAAAATTAGCAGCTTGAACTGTAACTTATGACTTTCTGGCAACCTCCCTCCTATGCCAGATTCAGCCTTTTTCTCTGTTCAACTGCTGTGTCCTTGGACATCTGAGCAGGTTCGTTAACACACTCCGTGGCCCCCCCAGCTCAGCAATCAACGGGCCAGAAACTACTGGTTTGCTCAGCAAACAGGACCTTTCGATAGGTGCCAGGGTGAGGAACGGTTACAAACCCCCCCGTTCCCTCCACCCACGCTAGCACTCCCAGCACATTTTAAACAAGGAGGTGTCTGGGAATGGACTTAAGGATATCAGAGCAACAAAAGAGCTGAAAAGGAGGGAAACTGAAGAATGTGATCCCTTACGAAATGTAATAGGGAAAAGGCACATTAAGAAAAAGTGTTAACCCAAGCAGGACCTAAATTCGTACCGAGCCATATAAACAGAAAGCACTTTGTTACGCTTTTAAGACTTCAAAGGTAGCTCTGAATAAGCCTCAGGAGTTCGAAGCATCCAGCAGCCGTGAGAACAAGCTGACAGCCTCTCTGGAAATGTAAAAATATACTGAAATCCTGTTCAGATTGTATCCTTACCTTCAGCTGGACAACTTCTTTTAAATGAAAGATGACATCAGACCTTGGTTCAGTTCTTAGGGAATGTAGCAGGTGGTAAAATATTCTATTTTAAGGAGGAGAAAGATTTTTCAGCATGGCCTGTGCTTCCAAGGAATCATAGAATTGTCCAGGTTGGAAGGGACCTTTAAGGTCATCTAGTCCAACCATCAACCTAACTCTGATAAAACCCATCACTAAACTATGTCACTAAGCATTATGTCAACCCGTCTTTTAAATACCTCCAGGGATGGTGCCTCAACCCCTTCCCTGGGCATTCCATTCCAGATGAGTTGGAGAGAGCGAGAAGGTCTCCCCTCAGCCTCCTTTTCTCCAGGCTGAACACCCCCAGCTCCCTCAGCCGCTCCTCACAAGACTTGTGCTCCAGACCCCTCACCAGCTCTGTTGCTCTTCTCTGGACCCACTCCAGCACCTCAATGTTTTTTTTGTGGTAAAAGGCCCAAAACTGGACACAGTACTCAAGGTGGGGCCTCACCAGTGCCCAGTACAGGGGGACGATCACCTCCCGAGACCTACTCCCCACACTGTTCCTGATCCAGGCCAGGATGCTGGTGGCCTCCTTGGCCACCTGGGCACACTGCTGGCTTCTGTTCAGCCGACAGGCGACCAACATCCCCAGGTCCTTTTCTGCCAGGCAGCTCCAGCCACTCTGCCCCGGGCCTATAGAGTTCATGGGGTTGTTGTGACCCAAGTGCAGGACCCAGCATGTGGCCTTGTTGAACCTCAAGGAGATGCTGTTAACCCCAGAAAGACTGCACTGCACATATCCACTCACATTCCCTGCTTCACCCCATTAGATGTGCTCACAGCAAGCCCTCTCCATCCCTGCCCCATCACGACGTGCCCTTCTAAGGGACAGAACCCATCGCTTTGCCACTGGGGACAGTTGTCTCCAGCAGGTACCCAGGGGTTTGGCACACACACCAGACTCACTGCATTTCTCCGCTGGGTGAGAGAATGAGTTGGGTCCCTGCACAGAGGGATTGCTTCGCTGCATGTAGACACCCATCATGTCGTCACTCCTCACATCCAAATGTCAAACAGAGCTGTTCTCAAAGGAGACCTTGTAGTAAAACAGCCAAAGGAAGCGTTTGTGCAAATTACAGTGACTTGTGGTGACAGGTTTATTAAAGCGAAACTCAGTTCTGCAATAAAAAGGGTATTGAGGAATAGCTATTTTGGGGGAGAAAGGAACTGGAGCTTGATCCAACCTGACCCAGCTTCACTCTGTAAATTAATGATGCTTACAGCAATCTTCAGAATTGAGAGATATCCCCTCCCCTCTGACGTAAGGCACAGCTGGACCCACGATGTAACCCGTTTGAAGGCCACATCGGGCATTTGTCAGCCAGCTCTGGGGTTTGCCTATAAACAGAGATTTCCTACCCGACTCCATCCGAGGAACCCTTCAATTCACAGAGGTGGTGTCCACAAAACCCAGCGTTTAGATACACAACAGCAATAAAGAGCTACCCCAGGACACAGCCAGCTGTAAAACACCCACACCTGATGGAACATAAACCCGCAGCAGCTTTTGCTGGGACTGCAGGTGACAGGTCTGGGCTCCCGCAGCCCAACAGCCAGGAAGGAGCATGCAGAAAGCTGCAGGAGCTCTGCCAGCTTCAGTCATTTGCTTCACTGTAAATTTATCTGCTGGAACCTGTGACTGCACCTTCTCCACAGCCTCTCCTTGTCCCTCCAGATGGGTCAGGGAGCCCCAGGGAAAGAGGGAGCTGTAACTGCTCTGCAGCGGGGACCAGCTCAGATCACTCAGCCGTAACACTTCCCTACCTCCATCCCAGCTTCAGCAGCCAAAAGGAACAAAGTGACTGATTTCTTCGAGTGCCTCCCATCATTAAAATGGGCTTTCAGCCCTGGGTTAGCTCTGGGTATTAACTGTCTTGCTGCAGAGTCCAGCTTTGAGCAGCTTTTACCATAGCACAAACTAACGAGGTCTTTATGTCACATATGTGTATTTGCAGCACAGAGAGCGCACCATAAATAGAACCAAAACACCTCAATATCCCTTATGTTTTGGGATAAAATAAGCTTTTTGTCAGGAGAAAGCATTCATCTGTGCGAGCCAAAGGAAAGAACAGGCCTGAGGAAGAGCCCCTCAGTAACAAACCATCCTGACCCTGCAGAGTTCAATAGGGCTCTTCCAGCCCTGCAGCTTCAAGCTCTTTTGGGTTAGTTTGAGCCGAAAATGAAACTGGAGAAACAACTAGACCTGAAAGCTTCCTCCAGGGAACAATTCCGTGGCAAGCACCAGGTGAGGACACACAGGCACAACCACAGACCAGAGCAACTGCACTTGAACCCCAAAACACCTCGGTGCAGACAGCAAGGAAAGCTGTAGATATTTGGCTCTGCCACCCTCCTCTCCCCCAGCATCAGGAATCTCACCCAGCAGCTGACCCCAGTCTAAACCAGCCTGGTACGGAAACAGCTGGTTTTAATCCAATTCAGTTCCTCAATTTGTTTGTCACATGACCCACAAACAGTTGTTTGAGTACAAGGGAAGGGAATGAAAAAACAGCGTTTCTTCTTCGGCAGCAGGAGAAGCTTTAAGTGTTGACGCAGCTGCAGCCTCCAAAGAGGGGTCCCACAGTGGAGAGAACAATTTTCCATCAGAGAAGGGGTAAGACTGAGTTAGAAAGGCATCAAGTCAGGCTTCCCAGAACTGCAAACCAGCACAAAAAATCCAACATGAATCATCAGATCCTGCCCACTCCTCTACTGCTTTTTCCACAGCAAACACCAAGGTGCCATCCTTATCTTCCCGTGCCACTTGAGGCNGGGGTCCCACAGTGGAGAGAACAATTTTCCATCAGAGAAGGGGTAAGACTGAGTTAGAAAGGCATCAAGTCAGGCTTCCCAGAACTGCAAACCAGCACAAAAAATCCAACATGAATCATCAGATCCTGCCCACTCCTCTACTGCTTTTTCCACAGCAAACACCAAGGTGCCATCCTTATCTTCCCGTGCCACTTGAGGCGGTTAGGTCACTAAGCCATGAGCTTCTATCATAGAATCACCGAACGGTTCAGGCTGGAAGGGACCTTAAAGACCACCCAGTGCCACCCCCTGCCCTGGGCAGGGACACCTCCCACCACACCAGGTTGCTCCAAGCCCCCTCCAACCTGGCCTTTGAACCCCTCCAGGGATGGGGCAGCCACAGCTTCTCTGGCCAACCTGGGCCAGGCTCTCACCACCCTCACACCAAACAAGTTCTTCCCCACATCTCAGCTCCATCTCCCCTCTTTCAGGGTCAAACCCTTCCCCCTCCTCCTAGGGCTCCCCTCCCTCATCCAGAGTCCCTCCCCAGCTTTCCTGGAGCCCCTTGAGGGACTGGAAGGGGCTCAAAGGTCTCCCTGGAACCTTCTCTTCTCCAGGCTGACCCCCCCCCGAAATCTCTCAGCCTGTCCTCATAGAGTTTCTAGATACTCTGAGAGTATCCAGCATAATGGTGTGACAAAACGGGACTTGTTTACTCATTTTTGAGATTATTTGAGATCTGTGCTACAAAACTATTATTAAACTCCCCCAATACACCCAGGAGCAAAACCCTACAACGCCCAGATCCCAATGTGCCAGGATTTGCCAGCCCCAGGTTTTGAAATGAGCAGGACCTTGCTGTTCACAACACAATGACCTGGGAATTCCAGTTCAACCAGTTCCACCCTTTCTGCCCCTCATTTCTCCCATTTTCTTGGAACAACAGACAGCAACAAAACCCTACCCCAATCTACACCGGAATAAACAATTCATTGTAAACCCAGGCAATGGAAAGCCACCTGCTCCCAAGCACAATTAAAAAAGCATTTCCAAATTCCAGCTCTCTGCTCAGCCAGTGCAGACAGATGGACACAACAGGCACAGAAAAACCCACGCCACTTCCAGCAAAGCCTTTGTACCCCAGCAGCCCGAGACACAAAGCCTAACGGCAGAGCCTGCCTCCGCAAGAGCTGTTTTGTTAAGGGATCACAACAGAAATCAGCCACAAAACCAGCTCAAACTCACCCGTAGCCCAATTAAGCTCGAGATCCGCTAAAACACACTCTGGCTTCTGGGGGAGCCTGTGTCTCTCAACTGGCTCATCAGGTCCTGCAGTCCCAGCTGACACATTACCTGCCCCAGATGTCCCCCGCCACCAAGAGTAAATGTGAGTAAATTTAAAACGCCACGGCTCAGTCATCGCCACAGACAACTACAGATTTTCACTTTCTTGAGCGCCCTCCTCCCATTNGGGGTCCCACAGTGGAGAGAACAATTTTCCATCAGAGAAGGGGTAAGACTGAGTTAGAAAGGCATCAAGTCAGGCTTCCCAGAACTGCAAACCAGCACAAAAAATCCAACATGAATCATCAGATCCTGCCCACTCCTCTACTGCTTTTTCCACAGCAAACACCAAGGTGCCATCCTTATCTTCCCGTGCCACTTGAGGCCGTTAGGTCACTAAGCCATGAGCTTCTATCATAGAATCACAGAACGGTTCAGGCTGGAAGGGACCTTAAAGACCACCCAGTGCCACCCCCTGCCCTGGGCAGGGACACCTCCCACCACACCACGTTTCTCCAAGCCCCCTCCAACCTGCCCTTGAACCCCTCCAGGGATGGGGCAGCCACAGCTTCTCGGGCCAACCTGGGCCAGGCTCTCACCACCCTCACACCAAACAAGTTCTTCCCCACATCTCAGCTCCATCTCCCCTCTTTCAGGGTCAAGCCCTTCCCCATTGCCCTATGGCTCCCCTCCCTGATCCAGAGTCCCTCCCCATCTCTCCTGGAGCCCCTTGAGGGACTGGAAGGGGCTCAAAGGTCTCCCTGGAACCTTCTCTTCTCCAGGCTGACCCCCCCCCAAAATCTCTCAGCCTGTCCTCATAGAGTTTCTAGATACTCTGAGAGTATCCAGCATAATGGTGTGACAAAACAGGACTTGTTTACTCATTTTTGAGATTATTTGAGATCTGTGCTACAAAACTATTATTAAACTCCCCCAATACACGCAGGGGCAAAACCCTGCAACGCCAAGATCCCGATGTGCCAGGATTTGCCAGCCCCAGGTTTTGAAATGAGCAGGACCTTGCTGTTCACAACACAATGACCTGGGAATTCCAGTTCAACCAGTTCCACCCTTTCTGCCCCTCATTTCTCCCATTTTCTTGGAACAACAGACAGCAACAAAACCCTACCCCAATCTACACCGGAATAAACAATTCATTGTAAACCCAGGCAATGGAAAGCCACCTGCTCCCAAGCACAATTAAAAAAGCATTTCCAAATTCCAGCTCTCTGCTCAGCCAGCGCAGACAGATGGACACAACAGGCACAGAAAAACCCACGCCACTTCCAGCAAAGCCTTTGTACCCCAGCAGCCCGAGACACAAAGCCTAACGGCAGAGCCTGCCTCCGCAAGAGCTGTTTTGTTAAGGGATCACAACAGAAATCAGCCACAAAACCAGCTCAAACTCACCCGTAGCCCAATTAAGCTCGAGATCTGCTAAAACACACTCTGGCTTCTGGGGGAGCCTGTGTCTCTCAACTGGCTCATCAGGTCCTGCAGTCCCAGCTGACACATTACCTGCCCCAGATGTCCCCCGCCACCAAGAGTAAATGTGAGTAAATTTAAAACGCCACGGCTCAGTCATCGCCACAGACAACTACAGATTTTCACTTTCTTGAGCGCCCTCCTCCCATTCAATTACCGTGGGACAGGAAGGAAGCAACCCCTTTGCAGAGGAAGCAATAGCCCTGGAGAGCAGGCAATAAAATGCTGAAAGGGGAGCTGATCTGCCTCGTTCCGTCCTGCGGGACCTGCCCTCGTGCCCTCGACAGCGTGGCCCCTCGGGTCTGCAGGTATTTGGGCCAGACCTGGATTCTCAGCAGGAGCCCGGCTGCAAACGGAGCTCCTGGCCACCAGAGACGGCTGATGATTCAAACAGATACTTGCCACTGCCTTTGCCAAGAAGAAAATCAGTGCAAGAGGCTGTTCCTGTAGCGCTCGGCAACGCACACCGAGCACAGCAAGCACCAGAGACCGAAATCTCCTGCCTTTCTCCTCCTTCTTGTGGTCCCCACGTGCCATTTAGCAAACCCAGCCATCCGCAGAACGCTTCCGTTTGAAATACCAGCACAGGGCTGGATTCTGGCCTGGTTAATCATTTCCCCAGCAGAACTGGAGCAGATCTGCCCACGCCGCAGCGAGGCACAGACAGAGAGAGCCCTCATTCACCCAGCATTGTCGTCCCCCCCCCGGGGCCACCCTCTCTCTCCGCACCCCAAACACAAAGGGAAGAATTTGTGAGCACCGTGCTGCATGGCTCACCTACCTAAACACCAGTTCTTCATGGCTCACCTGCCTAAACACCAGTTCTTCCAGTCCCTTCAAGCATACTGGGAGCTCTACACACAGGACCCATCCTATCAGCATCACCCAGGAACTTTTTCTCTTAACTTCTGGTTTTCAGCTCTGATTTCTTTGACAACAAATGCTAATAGCCTTAAAAAAAAACAAAAAAAAAACAAAGAAAAGGCTCACCAATCCCAACCCAAAGATTCATCACTCATGAATCACACGACATTCTCATTTCTCCCACCCGTCAAAACAGAAGTGTCTCACCTTGCAAAACAATCGCTGTGCTTGCCCAGGCTCACAGAAATCTACCCCATCTGTTAAAAAGCTGAATGACACTATTTGACAAGCGCTCTGTGAGAAGACAGCAAACATTTCACCCCGCGATGGACACCTCAAACACAGTCAAGCAAGGCAGCTCGACTCGGTTGGCATCAGCCATCAGAAACACAGGCTTCTAGCAATTCTTTTTTGAAGCCAGAGCCTGTGGGGACACTGAATTTAAGATTCAAGCCTGCAACTGTGAGAAAGCTCCACAAATACAGGTTTAGAAGATCTCATGTCCCACCTACTGCAGTCAGAAAGCAAGGACTAACCTGCTTCTGCCTCCTGTGTTGTAAGAGAAAAAGCAAATAACCCAGGATCTTCGCTTCACCTCCAAAGTCTTTGTGTAACCAGCAAAGCTTCTCTGATCTCCACTGCAAGGGACACCTACAATAATAAGGCAGGAGCTAATCACCACGGAGGGTGATGCTAACATCACCCATGGATCTGAGCCACGTTGACATGTGCCACATTCCCAACTGCTTTACTGGCCGTTCTCGAACGGCGGTTTAACCCCAGTCATGATTCATCTTGGGGACACGGGCAAAAGTCCCTCCACTGCCGGTGAACCCCACTCAGGGTAAGTTAAACGCAATGATTTTTAACCAGCATCTCCCTGACAGGCTCTTGGCAATGGCCACATTCTCCTTCTGTTTAATGCAGATACAAACCCATTCCCAACAGATTCCTGTTTCACCCATCCTCGTTGTCATGAGCGAGTCACATGCCACATCAGAACCAGAATTTTGGAGGAGAAAGCTTTATTTAAAGCATTCCTGCTCAAAAGGAGTGCAAGGATGAATGGAAGGAATGATCAGTGTAGGCAAACGACAGCACGGGAGCAACCACCACCACCAGCTTCAGACCAGGCTTTGCTGAAGCTCCAAGTTCAAGAATGCACCTTATTTTTAAAGGACACGAGAACAAGACAACGTGCGGCTTTAAATACACAAAGAAACCTTATCCACCGCAGTATCTTGATCATGCAAATCAAAACCCTTGCTACTGGCACTAAGAATGAAGGCTCGAATTGCTTCCTGCAGCAAAGTCACCTTGGAAATCCCTCAGAATTCGAGCTCTCAGTAAGACAGGATTAAACCGCGGTTGTAAAGAGTGTCCCAATAACTTATGAGCCAACAGATAATGTCAAACCCTGAGGGAACGATTTGTGGAGAGCACAGGAGGACTTGTCGCCATCCACCCGTATATGATCGAGTAGTTTTACTATCTTAACTGATCATCTAAAGGTAGTAAGCTAAACATCTCACACCACCAGAGTCATACTCTTTGCATTAACTTAGCAATGCAGTCGCACAGCACTGTAAAAATAAACCTAAAGAAACCCTCATGCCAATAATTAAAGAGTTGTTTCAGTACTCGTTACACACAACACAAACGCAGAATATCCTTCAACAACAGTCCCCTACAAAAAGGACTCTGATCAGCAAAAGATATTAATAAATTAGCCATAATAGTTGTGGAAAACCCACGATGAACTGTGAGTGAACTCCACCCTCTCGTTAAAAAGATTTCACTGCTATAGAAACTATGATTAAACACACAGGGCCATGAATCAGCTCCCTGAAACGAAGGAACGCCTCGGCAATCACGGAAGCACTCAGCAGAAGCTTTCGGTCACCCAAGACATTTCCCCCCCTCCCCAGCATCCCAAAACCCCAACATCATCCAGACGAGCAGCTTTAAGAGGCTTCCTGGTTCCCGCAAATGTTTAATCTTTCTTACCTTTTGGGTTGTTTGCTTTACGGGCTTTATTTGTTTATTTTTTGGCAGCGTTCAAAGCTGCAAGCATTCATTACGGGAACAGAGCAAAAGAGTTTGCAAATCCATTTTGACACAACTGGATAAAGCACCTAAAACCAAGCCCCAGATGCCTCTGGACCAGCTGCAGCTCCCGGTCCTGCGTTTCCAATCAATCCCACAGAAAAAGCTGGGGGAAGATGGCAGGGCTTACCAGCAGTTCCCCAGTCCGGAGCCTGAACAAAGTGGATTTAAAAGAGGTTTAATTTTCCCAGAGACTAATGCTCTCAAATCAGAATAAATCCTCCAAAAGAAGAGATTATCCATAAATTTACTAGTTATAAATGTTAATATATCCAGTGTTTATGCAAGGACTGCTGCTCTCTCCATGCAAGAGCATCACCTATACAATTTCGTATTAAAGGAGATGATTTCTCCTAGTTTCTCCCCCCACTTCCCTTTCCACACCGAGATGTAGCCCAGCAGCTTTATAAATACCACTTTCCAAGAGCAGCAGTAATTTCCTGAAGAATCAAGGCAAACTTGTTCCTTATTACACTAGGAAAGCTCTGAAAAATCCTCCCCTGCAAAGGGACTTAACGCAGAAAAGATCCGCGGGGAGAAAAGTCAAGCGCGAAAGCTGGAAAAACATTCAAATAAAGAAAAAAAAAAAGCAGAGCTAAAACTTCACATTACACGTTCAGAAAATGCATGGCCGGATTTACCCAACGTACTCAAATGCTTCCTCCTGTTGTTCATGTTCTATTTACCAAAGGCCCCGTCTACACACCGTACCCCACGTCGTACGCTGGGATCCAGACCAGTATAACCTGGTGGCTAATTATGGCCCTTAAGGCTGAGATTCATTAATGCATCCCTCTAGCTACGAACAGGAGTATGACTACGCCCTGGCTAAGCACACGTAAGCTTAAAGAGAGCATGAGACAGGTACAGGAAAAAGTGACTTGCCTGACATCAAACAGCGCGGCAGCAACGCAGCCGGGAGCTAAATCAGGCCTCCCGTCCACCCCAGCATCCTTATTTCCCCCGCGCTCAGCCCTGTTCGTAGGTAGACAGAACCCAGTCATTAGGATCCAGATTGAAGGCTTCGTTTTGAAGCTAAAAGCAGATGAGAAATAGGCCTGATTAATGTAATCACCAGTCTCAGATTGATCCCGGAGACCCAGCAGCCTCCCCAGCGCTTGCTCATTCTGCTTTCCACAGCCTGATGCGTTCGCACAGGTTTCTGCTGCGAGCATGGCAAAGTGATCGAGACACCTCAAAAAGCCCATTTAATAAACTAATCTTGAAAATTCCCTGATTTCTTTCTGTGTAACCCCACCAGCACCCCCCAGAGAGGCTGGGTACTTACTTAATGCTCCCCAATAGCAGCATCACAGGGTGACATAGAGAAGAAGCCGCTCTCAACTCAGGTATCAGTAACTGAGTAGCCCAGGCATGAGTGAAGTTTTCCAGCCCAAGCAAACTCTATTTATCTTCATATTGAGGAAAAAAAAAAAAAGCCAACCAATCCAATATTTACGAGACAAGCGAAACAGAACAATAACAACAGCAAAAGCCACTTCTCATAGTGTTAGGTGTCAGGTTGAGTTAGCAGCTCTGAATTTTCCTCAAGTTTCCCCGCTCTGCCGGTGCTGGCCCTCTATTAACTGTCTTCACTCTGTGCTGAACAGGTAACGGAGGAGCCAGATGGCCTAAAGCCACAGCTAATTTCAAAACTGCTGTAAAATAGCACAAGCCAAGAGAGCCTGACAGCACTCATTTGACAATTCCACCCAAAGGTTGATGTTGCTCTAGAAAAGGCGCAGCTGAGCCAAGAGACATCATGTTTAAACGTGTCCGCAATCTCAGTTTTTCTCTGTCCATAATCGTGGGAGTGGATGTTAAAAATTGATTTGGAGGTACAGGATGAAAAATTCTATGACCTTACTCACCTCTGGCCCTGATCCACAGCCAGGAACGGAATACAGATCACGATAGGAGCTGGAGATAAGCACTAATTTAATTCTCAGCACAAGGTAAGTGAAGCTCCAGTGACCCTACAGGGAACGTGCCACTTCTCGCCTGCTACTAATCAAAAAATTTAAGTGAAAAAGCCTTTGCTTCTCAATATTTGTTCTCTTTTTTGGCATCAGGCAAACACCCTTCAGAGGGGAGCAAACCCAAATGGGCCCTTTTCCTGCTTCTGCCGTTACACCTGGTTCGCAACAGACAGACTAGACTTAATATTCCCAACAACAGAAGACCGACTTTGCCAGCACGAATCAGACAACTTATCATTTATTCCAGTAATTATTATCCTCCTCCTTCTAAAAAGATAACCTGGGCAGCACAAGGTCACACCACACAGGAGCGCGGATCAGGAACTGAAATTCTGTGGGTCCATCCAGATTCCCACTGTCAATATTGCAGCAGAGCAGCTTTAAAGAAACAAAATGCATCCCCTGAGCACCACTCTCCGGCCAGCAAAGACCAGTCCAAACCCTCTTCACCCCAGTTCTACCCCTGCGTAAACCCGCCGAAGCCTTTTCTGCTCTAGGACACGGAGGATTGCTGGGAATAGCTGTACCTGCAAACCCATCTCCTGCGGATCTTGGCATCACACCAACCCTGCAAAGACTTTTAGAGAGCTCTGGAGAGGAGAGCAATCAATAACGTACCACCACCAGCAGCGCTTTTATGCATCTGCAGGGGAGCTCTTGCCAAGGCAGAAATAATATCGATAGAAATCACACTTCCAGCAGGCCCTGCTGGAACAGCCCATCACCCCAGACCTTATTTAGTTGGTGACATAAACATCACTGATTTGTCTTAAAGCAGGAGAGAGGAGTTAGACACACAAGAGAGAACACAACCTTCACAAAGGCACGCGAGCACAGCAAATGCCAAAGTCCCCTTAAAATTGGCTCAGCCAGTTCCATGCTTTGTTCAAAGCTCAAATTCTCTGAAGGCGACGACCTTTGGCGTTTCCCGCGTCCGTAAGCACCTCTGGAGACTTCACCTCTATGAGCACAAGCCTCTGTGAACCCACTGAGACACAGCTTGTGATCCCAACCTCCTACCCAAATGGCCACATCTAGGAATAACCTCTTTTTTTTTTTGTGAAGACACCCCCACACACACACACACACAGTTTTTATAAGACCCAGAGCCCTGAGCCAGCCCCGGTGCGAAACGCTGTGCAGACACCGAACAAGACAGAGCCTCTCAGAGTTTGCTCCAAGTTTATAAATCAAAGCTTCTCAGTAGGACTCGGGCCAAATTTTACTTGCTTGCACCCTCAAAAGCAAACTGTCTCTAGGGGAAAAAAGGTAGGGGCGTTCAGAGAGATCCACCCCTCCCGCAGGCAAGTGGAAGGCAATGAAGGAAGCCCATAAGGGGCTGCCTCCGGTTTGAAAATCAATGGTGGGGATTAATCTCGATGGATTTTTGACACCTAAAGTCTATGGCAACACAGCTCTAATTAAGGGGTTCGCTTTTGTGGATCGATTAAAGGAAAACCGGGCTGCCAGAACCTCACTTGTCTGCAGAGAGGTTTGTACTTGTAGCAAAAGCTTTCCAGAGCCAGCAAAGTGAAAAGGTTCAAGCCCTCCAGTTCAAGTGCCGTTAAACTTTACCAAAGTCCAACGTTCTTTACCAAATCTGTTTCCAAAGGCAGGCAGCTGGAGCAGCCCAGGAGCCAGAGAAGCGCCAGACTCGCACAAACCTCATCAGTATGCACCTTATTTTGCCCCATGACATTCAGCAGACGCGGTTAATTAGTTCCTGATAATGCATTGCCCATCACGACTTCTGAACTTGGCTGTGCAGCTGGTAGGTAAGCAATTCCGCTGCTGTGTTTTGTAATCAGCACGCCAAAAGCACAAACACAAAAGAATAAAGTTAACAATCTGTTTACCCGTTCCCCCCTCCCTCCTCCCATTGCTGCTGCTGGCCAATGGCTAGGGAAAAAAAAAAAATAATCTATTTCCAGTTTTCAGCAGAGAGAAATCATTTGGACTCCTCTCAATTCTCCTATCTTTGCCACTGGTGCTTCAAGTTATTTCAGACAATTCATTCAGTATCGAGATGAAGCCTGTTCCTTTGATTAATAGCATTAAAAGCCTCTCTGGAGATAATTAGTTCTTCCCTCCCCCATCCCTTCCCCAGTGCAACGTGGAAAGAGCATACAGTCATCAGTAAACAAAGAAATTCAAACAGTGTGACAGCCAGGCTGGGGCTGGGGACGAAAAAGCTGCCTCTCACCTCTGTATCTCGGCACAGCTGATAAAAACAAGTCAACACCACAAGCAATAGAAGCAGCAACACAAGACCAGTATCTATAGATCAAGGGCTTCGTCGTTTAGACCTCAGGAGAACAGCAATTCTTCGTTTGCAAGGAGCATAAATACCAAGGCATAATTAGTCATCGCTAGAGGTTTTGCACCGTCACCTTCCACCCTGAAAGATTCACCCCGAGTCATTCCAAACCAGCAGATAAGAGCCAGAATCAGGAAATCTCCAGGCTTTTCCCGACAATCCCAAACCATCAGCAAATCAACAGCAACCTCCGCTCCTGAGTCTCTCCTGAGACACAGAAAGTCCTCTGGGGCAGAGAAAAATTAAGGACAGTCATTATTTGGAAAGCACTTTGAGATTCATAGAATTCTGTATATTGATAGGCCAATTCCTCACCTGGAATTTGCCCTTGGATTTGGGGGGAGGGCACAGTCTGGAAGGAGTTAAACCCCCCCCAGCCCAAGGTATGACTGGTTGGTGCATTCACTGCCTGACTAATGCGTGACCCCACTGCGCAGGGAAGAACTGGAAATAGTTATCACCGGAGCATTGACAAGTCAGCAAGAGCTACTAATTAAACGATAAAAATAGATCTCTGAAAGGGCTTTTTTTTTTCTCCCCCGACTCGACACAAAGCCGAGGCCTGACGCTGCAACAGTCACACACCCATTAGTTTTCCATGGGCTCCAAACCCACCAGCAGAAAAAGAAAAAAAAACTCTCACACAGACAAAAAAAAACCCCACACAGCAGAAAACCCCAACTAAATAAAATGAGGGAACTGATTCTGAATGACATGGAGCATCTCTTCCACCCCCATCTTTAATGGAACAGGAAGGAGGTGGCATCTTTGCCTCCCAAAGCCCTCCCAGTTTCCTCGCTCTCCCCTGTAGCCCAAAGTTCTGGTTTTGCCTGAAAAAGGGACACGGTTTGAGGTGACCTCGAGGATATTTGCAAATTGCTTCGTGCGTGGCATCACTAAGACCAGCGACAAAAAAAAACAGCATCAGTGACACTTCCAGCATCGGGTGGGCTTTGCTTTAAGCCCCCCCTCTCCCACTCCCCACCAGACACGGGTTTTGTACAGCTCGGAACTGAATATTCATCACCAACTAATAGACCTGCAGGAACTGCAGCGTCAGCGATTTTTTAATACATCTAATGCCCCACCACATGCCAAACACAATGAAACTTGATCAAAATAGAAGCCATTTGTTTAAATACAAGCGATTTGGCTCTCAGAACTGTCATCAAATTAAACTGGAAATCAAATTAACCAGTGACTGAATGAAGTAGAAGGCTGTATAATCACAGATTACTGATCCAGCGGCATGACAACAAGGACGCAATCACATTCCCCTTGTTTGTGGCAGTGCCCCCTCCTCCCAAAAGGGCTCCCCCCTCTCCCCGTCTTCCAGGGCTCGAGGATGCTCTGTGCCCTGGATCCAGCTCATCCAGCCGTCTCTCGGTGGTGCAGAAAGGAAAGGTTCCTTACAAAACCCACCCTTTGAGATATTATCCACTAACAAAGCCTGCCCTGTGAAAGTACAAGCTGACACACTTGAAACCGCACTAATTTAGGACAGAGCAGTCATTTCCAGCGCTGTTGGGAAGAACAAGTTTAAACCTACACCAAATGGGAAAAGGGGTTTGTCACCGTCACCATCCAAGGTAACTTCAACCGGTATAACTGTGTGTCACAAGGGTCTCTCAGAAGTGGCCTCATTTTGGCTTGATTTCCCCCCTTTCTGCACTGTCATCTGAGAGGGAATTTAAACTACCTAAAGTTACAATTTTACATCTTGCCTTCTCCTAAATTCGGATTAATTTAAACTGTATGTCTGGAGAGCAACAGGCATTTACACTGAAATCATAGCAGGCAGAGGAATTTCATGACACTCCTGGGCAACTCCTACAACACGAGCACATCAGGCTTAATTCAGCCGAATCCATCCTTTACCCACCAAGAACAGACCACAGAAAACTTCATCGTTCCCTTTCCCCTGCGAACAAACCCAGGACTTGCTGATATTCATATTTTTCCAAGGCAAGCCAGAAGTTTAGAACTCACTCCTATACCATTCAAGGTTTCTTTACCTATGAGAGAAGCACCCACAAGCTTTCCCCTTCTCTTTCCAGGCTCGCAGAAGCAACATTTAAACACCCTAATGTTCGAGAAGAGGAACTTTTTACTTCATTTCAGCCTCAGTTAAGCATCTTTTTGCATCACTCACTTTTCCCCCCCCCCAGCACTTCCAGCCCCAGAGAGGGGCGCCGAGCCCTCACCTACCTTCACCTGGACAAACACAACCCGACGCAAAGGCAAAGAGGTAAATAATTCATCTGCAGGCAAACAGAAGGAAAGAACAATTAAAGGAGAAAGCACAGCAGGGACGTTTCAAGTTTCAGCCAACATTCAGCCAGGAACAGATCAAACAAAGAAATACCAAAGGGGCTGCCTCGGAAAGAACTTTTTTTTTAAAAAAGAAAGGTGAAAGCGCTGCCACAGAAAGCAACAGGCCGGCCCCAGCGGTGGAAACCCGGGTTGTACCTTCAGTCACAGCCCTTCCCCGGGGGGGCAGCGCCCACAAACCGCCCCTGGATGGGGTTTCAAAGCGGGTTTCTAGCAAGAATTTGAACGGCGAACCGGCTCCCGGAGGAGTTTCCCCGCTGAGGAAGCCCTTGTCCCGTCCCGGGGGTCTCCGGGGGACCCCGGCGGGCACAGCAGGCCCCTTGGCCCCCGCCTCCCCTCAGGGAGACCCCCCCGCCCCCCCCAAGGCCCATCCCTCACAGGCCTCTCGCCCCTCCACAGGCCCCCTCACCCCCCGCCGCCCCTCGCATCCCATCACCCTCGCATCCCGAGCGCTGCCGCCGGGGAGAGGAGTGGAACCGGGACCGGTCACCTCCCGGAGGGGCTCCCCCGGACCTCCCTCCCCCTCTCCCCGGGCCGCCCGCCCTCACCTGCCTCCCGCCGCCGCCGCCGGCTCCCTCCGCCGCTCCCGGGCCGGCCCCGCCGGAAGCCTCGGCGGGGAGGGGCGCGCAGAGCACGCCGGGAGTTGTAGTCCTCCCCGCGGGAGGCCACGCCCCCTGCTGTAGGCCACGCCCCCTCGGCGCGGACAGGGCTGGGGGGGGTCGGAGCGGGTTTGGGGTGAAGGTTTGGGTTTGGGGGCGAGGGCA
>QJSC01018065.1:6960-17283 GCA_003697955.1 Calidris pygmaea | reverse complement strand
GATGCAGGGATGCTCTGCAGTGGGGCAGGTTTGGAGCAGGGATGCAGGGATGCTTTGCAGTGGGGCAGCTTTGGAGCAGGGATGCAGGGATGCTTTGCAGTGGGTCAGGTTTGGAGCAGGGATGCAGAGATGCTCTGCAGTGGGTCAGGTTTGGAGCAGGGATGCAGAGATGCTTTGCAGTGGGTCAGGTTTGGAGCAGGGATGCAGGGATGCTCTGCAGTGGGTCAGGTTTGGAGCAGGGATGCAGAGATGCTCTGCAGTGGGTCAGGTTTGGAGCAGGGATGCAGGGATGCTTTGCAGTGGGTCAGGTTTGGAGCAGGGATGCAGAGATGCTCTGCAGTGGGGCAGGTTTGCGGCGGGCGGTTGGCCGCGCTGCTGCCGGTCCCCAGCGAGAGGCGCTGCCGCCCCAGGAAAACCGGGAGCGGCGAGAACCAGCCGCCCCCGACTCCTCCATCCCCGGCTCCTCCATCCCCGGCTCCTCAAGCCCCAGCCCCGGGCTGGTCCCTCCCGGTCGTGGCAAGGTCCCCCCGGGCCAGGGCTGGGACCCGGGGGTCGTTTGGGCTGCAAATCCGATGGCAGGCGAAGAAATAGGGGGCTGAGGGGTGAGCGTTGCCCCCGGAATGATTTGTCTCCCTTTCTTGCGTGGGCATGTGGTGGGGACCCCTTTGCACCCATCGGGGTGCTTCATCCAGAAGCACCAGAGAAGGTCCAGAGAAGGGCAACGGAGCTGGTGAGGGGTCTGGAGACCAAGGAGAAGGGTCTGGAGAACTTGTGAGGAGAGGCTGAGGGAGCTGGGGGTGTTCAGCCTGGAGAAAAGGAGGCTGAGGGGAGACCTTCTCGCTCTCTCCAACTCCCTGAAAGGAGGGTGTAGCCAGGGGGGGTCGGTCTCTTCTCCCAAGGAACAGGCGATGGGACAAGAGGAAACGGCCTCAAGTTGGCGCCAGGGGAGGTTCAGATTGGAGATGAGGAACAATTTTGACACGGAAAGGGTTGTGAAGCCTTGGAATGGGTTGCCCAGGGAAGGGGTTGAGGCACCATCCCTGGAGGGATTTAAAGCCAGGTTGACATGGTGCTGGGGGACATGGTTTAGTGATGTGGTGTTTTTTTTGTCAGAGTTAGGTTGACGGTTGGACTAGATGATCTTGAAGGTCCCTTCCAACCTGGATGATTCTATGACTCTATCCCCCATCCAATGTGGGAGGGACCCCAGAGCCCGGGCGAGGGAGGTGACAGCAGCTCGGGGACACACCATGAATTACAGCCGCCTTCTGTCCCAGCCCTCCCCGCACACCGCCGTGCCATCGCTGCTGCCTGGCTGCTTTTCAAGGACTAAAATGTTCCAATTGACTAAATCCGTTGGGATTTACACCCCAGGGTGCCCAGAGCCTGCAGCTCCCCCAGGTGAAGCCCAGTTTGTCCCCAGCGAGGACAGCGAGCTGGCCTCCCAGTGACAACCAAATTGTCACTCTTAAATCCCCAGCACACAGTTTCTTACCTGCTGCAACGGGCAGGGGGCTTGGTGCTCCTCTGCCCCCCACCCTGCCAAGCTTTCCTTCTGTGCCCGCAAGGATCGAGTTGATTTTGGAGGGGCTTGTGGACATACTTCGGCCACCAGCCACCGTAGGGATGGCTCCTGCCACCCCAGGGACCCCAAGGTGCCCACCTGGGTGCTGGCAGGGCACAAAGCCCCGTCTTTGGGTAAAATCCGGCTGCAAAAAGCAAGAGTTCAGCGTCCTGAGCCCACAACAACCCCTGGTGACAGCGTCCACCCCACGGCGGTGACCCGGTGGCACGGCCACAGGCTGGCAGCCCCGTTGGGGACGGGGCACGGTGTGGGTTACGGGTGGAAGCGGGGCCGGCGCCGGGCACAGACGGTGCCAGGGGATATTTTGGGCTCCATGGGCAGGACACATTCTGTTCCCATGAGCTAAGGCAGCGAGTGGGGGGGGCCAGTCCCTTCCCTCCCACCTACCGCCCCACAAAACCCTCATCGGGGTCCCCGGGTGGCTCCAGGGCTGGAAAGGAACTAGGAGGGACTGGGGAGACTGGTGGGGCTCAGCTCCAGTAATGTCCATTTTGCAAAGCACTTCGGACTCCCATCAGCCTTGAAGTGCTCATTCAGAACAGTCCATTATTATTATTATTATTATTATTATTATTATTATTATTATTATTATTATTTTCCCTCTGCACCGCTGCACTTTAAACACCACCAACATGTTATGTTTTTAAATGGAGGGCAATTCTAGCGCAAAAAAAAATAGCATACGTTGGGATCCTAACTATCAGCTCCAGGTAGGGAGGTTATTAACACACCTTCTGCCCTGAGAGACCGACAAAAAAAGCTGCCAATAAATTATATATAGGCGTCCAAATTGCAGGCCGTGGTTAAACGCAGGGTGAGGAGTTTATTGGTTTATAATTGTGGCCACCTGAAGAAAGGAAGGGGGTTAAAGTGGTACAAGGAGTGAAAGGAAGGCGACAGCGACGGCTCATTTGATGCTGGAGCAGGAAAATGGGAGAAAAATAAAGCAAAGGGACTGGTCTCTCCTGGGTGTCCCCAGTGCTGGTCCCTTGGGAGAAGCAGGGGAAGCTCTGGGTGCCTGCAGTAAATCGGTGCCTTTTAAATCCTTTGCGGATTTAAAATAAATCGAGTGGGGGGGGAAATTTGGAGACCAACCCAGGATTTGGCTGCTAAGGCCAAAAATAAATAAAAAGGGATTAAAATTAACACTTTGAAGAGCCTTCCTGCTTCGCGGCTCCCCCAGCGATGCTCAGGGCAGCCCTGGCTCCAGGCACCAGCTCCCTCCCGGGACCCGGGGAGCCCCCCCCGGATCCACGAGCAGCCCCTTCTCCTTTAACATGAGGATAAAACACCCACAGATGCCTGGGGGGTTACTTAAATAGGACCTCACTGAAGGAGAGAGACAGAGGAGCAGCAACGACGGGGTGGATGAGGGACACGGAGATGGTGTCCCACCCAGAGCGGGTCACTCCCCGTCCTCCTGCAAACGCAGCGGGGGACGAGGAGAGACAATAGAAAGAAACCCAAGAAGATATTGTCCCTTCCTGGCCACCGGGTGGGCAACAGAGCTCTCCTGGGGAGAAAAACCCCAGTGCACTGGGGATGCCGGGCCGGGAGAGGGGGGTGCTGGGGCCCAGGATGCCACCAGCCACCCCAAAACCACCCTTATATCTACCTGGATATATATTTTTAATTTTGATATATATAATTAAGAAAATACGTGCATATATATATATATATTAAATGCTGGAGGAGGTGACCTGAGCTCATGCCCTCTTGCCCCCAAGCCAAACCCCGTTGGATTCAGTCTCATCCCAGTTATTTGATATGGCTGGGAAAAGCAAGACGGGGTGGGGACGGGGAGCAGTGACCCCACAAGATGCTGGTGCTGATTTCGCCAGACACACTGGGGTGAAACCGCAGCAGAAAAAAGGAGGGGGTTTTCTCTGGTTTGGTGGTTTTGTTTTTTTTTTCATCTCAAAGGCTCAGCCCCTCCCAGAAACGGTGCCTTTAGTTGGAGGATTTCTTCCGTTTGAACGAAATATTTGGGATGCCTCACAGAGAACCAGAAGGCAGGTGGAAAAAAAAAATAATAAATCCCTTCTCGGGACAGAATGTCCCCCTTGACCTGACCCTTTTTCTGATGATTATCTGATTTGCTGAGCTGTTTCGGTTCCCCAAGCGATGACGTTTTCTCACTTCTTCTGAAAAACCAACATATAAATGCAGTTTTCCCCTTTCTTTTGCAGGTTTCCCCCTTCTTTTCAGCTGAACCGCTGGTGCCACCTCACCAGGACCTCCAGCCACGTCATGTCCCCGACACCCCGTGGCCAGACCCTCCCGAATATACGGTAGAAAAGCCACCGGCATTAAAAAAAAAAATCCCAAAGCACCCTCCCTAAAAAATAAGCTCGCTGTTGTTATTCCCAGTATATTTGGGGAATAAACCCATCGAGCTGCAGGGCAGGGAGCTGCCACCCCTGCTCCAGGGGTCCCCCCAAGCACCCACAGGTCCCTGCAGGGTGTTGTCCCCTCTCTGACTGGTGACACCCTGGAAAAACAGCATTTGGGGAGGGGGGGGGCACTTGTCCCTTCTCTCTGCAGCCTGAAGGCACCGGTGGGTGGCTCAACCTCCTTGGCCAGGGATGGAAAAAAACATTGGGAAATATTTGGAGGCTGTGGCTCAGGGCAGGGACACTGCTCAGCCTGTCGCCAGGGCCACCCGCACACCCCAGGGGGGGATTCTCCGGTGTCTCGTAAGCATTAAGCTACCCCTTACCTGAGGTTTGCAGCTCTCCTCCGCAAGACTTTTGCTGAACCCACAGGTTGGGGACACGGATGGGGACTCCAGCCCAACCAGCAAAGCCAGTAGAGACCTGCCCTCCTGCCTCAGTTTCCCCAGTGCCCTTGAGCTGCTCCAAGAGCACTTACCCCACCCCACGCCCCGTGCATGGTGCAAGTAGAGTCTCTGCCCCACAGCAAACCCTCACCAAGCCCCATCCAGCCTCCCTGCCCCCAGCCCCACGTCCCCACTTGGGTGGGAAAGGTCCTACCTGTCTGCAGGGGCTGGGGGGGTTGCGGGGACCCTGGAGCCAGGATCAGGCTCCTTGCGGCTTCGGGGGCACAGGGATGCACCTCGATCCGCGGGGGTGGAGAAGGGGGACGGGCAGGTCCCTCCTCAAGGCTCTTATCAGCAGTTGCCAGGGATTCCTGCCCGCACCCTGATTAGTTCTGGGCTCCACATCAGCGGCCCCCAGTATCCCTTCACACCCCCCCCCCCCCAGCCCAGCTCCATCCCAGCAGCGGGACTGGAGCATCCCATGGGATACCAACAGTGGGATGAGTGTCACTCTCCCAAATCCTGGCTTTCCAGGAGGGTGCCACCCCCAGAAGAGGTTGGCGAGGAGGGTGCACTGAAGCCCAGCCCACCCCCTGGGGCAACTGGGCCCCCCAGTCCACAGGCCCCCCATTTGCCCCCCTTTGGGCAACCCAGGGCTGATCCCAGTTACCCCCAGAGTAGTGGGACACCCCCAATCCATCCCACACTACGGAAGAGCAGCCCTTGGGGCTGAGGAAGAGGATGGTGCATCTCACCCCCGCTTGCTTGAACAGCCCTGCCCTGCAGAGGCGTTTGGAAAAAGCAAAAAAAAAAAAATAAAGAAAAAGAAAGAAAAATAAAAAGAATAATTTTATTTTTTCAAACAAGATCTGTAGCAAAGTCACAGCAGCATTTCCATGCCCAGTCAGGAGTAAACACACTCCCCACCTCCCAAAAAAAAAAAAAAAAAATAGAAATAACTTAACTGGAGCTACGGTTCAGCAGAGACAAACCAAGAGCGGCCGAGCAGCCCGTGATGCTGCTGGACCCCAACCCGTGCTCCTGCAGAGCTGGGAGCGGGGTCTCTCCCAAACAGACACCCCCCCCGGTGACCCGCACCGCTGGGAAATGCTCGGGCACATCGGGGTGAAGCTACGGCCACCCCACGTCCCACCCCGTCACCCTCAGCCACAGGCAGCCCCCATGGGCTGGGGCGGCAGAGATGTGCCAGGGGGCTGAAAAATGAGACAAAATAAAAGGTGTAAAACACACGGCAGGCACTTCTGCCGGCTCCGGGACCCAGGTTAAGAGGCACTTCACGTCCCAAATTTGCAGGGGGATCGGGCAGGCACCCCCAAGCTGCAGAGGGGATGTCCCCATGTCACTGAAGGCAGCAGAAACACCCAGGGCAAGGCAAGGAGGAGCCACAGCCTCACACCCCACACCCCCCCCCCAAGCCTTTTGGGACAGCTCGGAGATGAGCACCACCAGGGGCTGCCCCATGGGGTGGCCGGATCCTTCCCACCACTCCTGAGGTGCCTTCCTCGGGTGCTGAGCCGGAGAGGGGGGAAGAGGGGGGGCCAGGGCAGCATCCCCACCAGCCGCTGCATATCTTTGGGGACAACGAGACCCCAAAAAGCAAGGGGTGAAGCCCACAACACCCTCTGGTGACCTCTGGCACAAGGAAGAGTCCTCCACGGTGGCAGTCGTGGTGCCGGGACGTGGCACAGCGGGGTGACACCAGCACCGCAGGGCGAAGGCAGCACCCACAGACACCCCAATTTGGGTTCACCCCAAAAAAAGGCACGGAGCAGCCGAGCACCCCCAGCTCTGCCCAAGCCACTCCGGGGTCTTCCCAGCACTGGTGGCTTCTTGGGGGTCCCCTCTCCTGGAACGAGGGGCGGGGAAGCCCCCACTTTTCCTTCCACAGCTCCAGCCCCTTCAGGGGGGAGACAATATTCCAGCAGAGTCATTAAGGCACCAGCTCCCTTCCCGCTTTTCCCCCAAACCTGGGGCAGGAGGAGGAGGAGGAGGAGGAAGAGGAAGAGGAGGGAGCAGAGCCTGGTCAGGTCATGTAGCGGGTGACGGCTCTCAGGGCGTAGAGCAGAGCTGCCTGCATCCGAGCCTCCAGCAAGAGCAGGTTGATGTGCACCTACGTAGGGAGAGGAGGGGTGTCAGGGCACGGGGCGGGGGTCAGCACCCCCAAATATCCCTGAGGGAACGGAAGGGATGGGGCAGCACCTTCTCGGAGTGCTTGAAGTGCCTCCAGAACTGGGTGTACGTCCTCTTGGTTGTCTTCTCTGGGTAGCAAGCCACCGTCTTGATGTAGATCTTCAAGCTGCGCTCCAGGAGTTGGTTCACCTCCCCGTAGTCGTAGTCGTCGTAGCTGGGGGAGGGAGGAGGGATGTGACCCCAGGCACAACCCCTTCACACACCCCGGGGGGGCTCTTTCTGGCCTTAAGCCGTGCCCCCCAACAGCATCACTTTGCCTTGGTCTAAGCAGCAGCAAGAATCTCAGCAAGATCAAGCTGCAGGTGCCAGGTGGGACCTGCTCACGGGCTCTACCCAAGGTGGAGAACAAGCTCTGGACGTGGTTTGGGGACCTACCGGATGCCAAAGACGCAGTGGACATAGTTCCAGATGGCCCTGCGCAGCATGGAGGTGTCCACGCCACAGTGCATGGCGATGGTGTTGTATGTCAGGTTGTAGACCACCTGGAACTTCTCGTCCAGGAGCTGCCCCACGTCGGGGTAAAGGCGGTTGATCAGGGAGAAGCCGTGGTCCTCCCAGGTGTAATCCTGCCGGAGAAAGGATGCTGGGGTAGGGGCTTGATGGGGAAACATGAGGTCCTTTCAAAGCCAGGAGGACAAGCTAGGGTGGTTGCTGTCCCCACGTTGACCCCTCAACTATTAGCATCTGGTTGCACTGCCCAGACAGCACCAGCCTGGTCCCAGCCCTTCAGCCCCTGCACCCACACTGTCATAGGATCACAGGATCCTGCCAAGAGGGAATTTCCCGTGTTCCAGCTTGTGCCTGTTGCCCCTTGTCCTGTCACCGGCCACCACTGAAGAGTCTGGCCCCAAATCATAGAATGGTCCAAGTTGGAAGGGACTTTCAAGATCGAGTCCAACCATCAACCTCACACTGACAAAGCCACCACTGACCCATGTCCCTCAGCATCACGTCTGCCCAGCTTTTAAATCCCTCCAGGGATGGTGACTCCACCATTTCCCTGGGCAGCTTCTTCCAGGGCTTGACAACCCTTTTGGGGAAAAAATTTCTCCCAATATCCACCCTAGACCTCCCCTGGCACAACTTGAGGCCATTTCTTCTTGCCCTATCACTTGTTCCTTGGGAGAAGAGACTGATCCTCCCCTTGTTACAACCTCCTCAATGACCCTGGGAGCAAAAGACAAGCAGGACCTGCCACCCAGCTCCCTGCCACCCCGTCCCCCTTGGCTGGCACGGGACCACGAGCACCCACCTGCGCACGGAAAGTGGGGGGTGCCTGCTCTCCCCTCCGGGTGAAGTCCTTGTAGCCGAACTCGGGGTCCTCCACGAAGCAGAGGACGTTGGACTGCAGGGAGTGATCCGTGATATCTACAAGGCACCACCGCAGGGGCCGTGAGAATCACATGGGGTTGGAAGGGACCTCTGGAGATCATCTAGTCCAACCCCCTGCCAGAGCAGGTCCACCCAGAGCAGGTCCCACAGGAACGTGTCCAGGTGGTGTTTGAATGTCTCCAGAGAAGGAGACTCCACCACCTCCCTGGGCAGCCTCTTCCAGGGCTCTGCCACCCTCAAAATGAAGAAGTTCCTCCTCAAGTTTAGGTGGAACTTCTTATGTTCAAGTTTGTGCCCATTTCCTCCTATCCTGTCCCTGGGCACCACTGAAAAAAGACTGGCCCCATCCTCCTGACACCCACCCTTGAAGTATTTATAAGCATTTATAAGAAAGATGGTGTGACCCCGGAGAGACCCAGCCCTGCACCTGGGGGCCTGATCCTGCTGCACCACGGGCAGATGCTGGCTCCTTCCCTTGTCCCCTGTGACCCCCCCCAGCCCATGGGGGACCCCGTCCCCAACCAACTGCACCTCCTCACCTGAGGGAGCGACCAGCAAGCTCTCTGTCTTCTCCAGCTCAAAGCGTGTTGCCATCTCCTCCTGCGTGACACCTTCCTCCTCCAGCTGGCTTTCCTGCAGCAGCTTCATCCTCTCCATCAGCGCCTCCACCTCCTGCATGGCGTCCTTGCCCTGGAGAAGCAGAGGTCGGGCAAGGTTGCAGAGGGGTTGGAAGCCCAGAGGAGCCACTCTCAGGCTCTGGTGTCACTTGGAGCAGCCCCCAGGGCTGCCCTAAAGAACACCTGCAGGACTCAAGAAGGTTTGTCCTGCCCAGACCTCAGATGTTCCCACACCTTATCCCAAGGGATCCCTGGGGAGGATGCTACTGCACAGCCCAGCCCTAAAGCATCTGCTGTCCCCAATAAAAGGACAATTGGAGCAATTCCCAGGCAAAGCACCATAAATCATGGAATCCCAGCTTGGAAGGGACCTCAAGGATCATCTGGTCCAACCTTTCTTGGCCAGAGCACGGTCCAGACAAGGTGGCCCAGCAGAATCTTACAAGTGTCCAATTTTGGGGAATCCACCACTTCCCTGGGTAGATTATTCCAATAAAACACTCCAGCACAACCCCCCCCCCATGCCCTCTCTCCCTTCCCACCCCACGTCCCCACCTCTGCAAGGCAAAGCTGCTCCCCCACCCCTTACCCCAGAGCTGTCATCAGAGGCCGGGCTGCTGTCGCTGTGGGGCGAGGGGGGCCGGCAGCCGTGCCCCCCATCCTGCTCCTCCTCGGGGTTGATGCCGCAGCCGAAGACGAAGGAGGCGAGCGAGTGGTAGTGGGTGAGGAGCACCAGGGCTTGCACCAGCTCCGCCAGCGACCAGCTGTTCTCCCCCGTCTTCAGCAGAGCCTGCAAAGCCCACGGGGTTGGAGAGACCCCCCCCCCAAAACCTCCATCTCACTGTGCCGTACCCCCCCACCGCACCCCAGAGCTGGGACAAGGCAAGGGGGGAGGAACAAGTCACCCCTTCCCCATCCATCCATCCATCCATCCATCCGGAGTAGCACGGACCTTGCCCTCCAGCTCCCTCAGCCCCGAAAGAGTTAAACCTGGGGGGGTTTGTCCAAGCAAGGACGTGGCCCCTGGGGTCAAGACCCCAAAACCAGAGTGTTTTGTTGGGGGGGGGAAGGGGGGGAATCCACGCCGGCAGCATCATCTCTCACCTCGATGTGCTCCTTGGTGATGAGCCAGGGCCGATGCGCCAGCAGCTTGTTGATCTCGTTGAGGTTCCTGAGTTTTTGGGGGGCACAGTGCAGCCCCTGCAGCCAGGCCGGGTTGCCCCCCGCCTGCAGGAACTCCCCCATGTGCAAGCCCACCAGGTAGGAGCACTGGTGCCGGGCTGCTGCCTGCAGGGAAAAGCTGGGAGTCAGCCCCCAGCACCGCCCAGGGGGACCCGCAACCCTGCTACAAGCCCTTGGAGAAGCCAAGGCAGGGAGCCATCCCCCCCACATCACCCTTGAAGGGTTCTCCCTGGGGAGGAGAGCCCAGACAGGGGTCTTTGGCCCCCCCTCAACCCCCATCAGTGCTGTTCCCCAGGGTCCCTGGAGGGGAAGGGTGCTGGGGGGCACCACGGGACCAACCCCAAAGGGGCTTCCAAGCCTTTGGGACCACAGTTTGGGGGGTGGTGACCCTCTGTGGGGTCTCAAACACCTTCCAGCCCCTGGGCCAAAACCCAACGGAGGTGCTGGGACCAGAAATAACCCCCCGGGACCCCCATCCTCACCATGATGGCGATGTAGTGACGCTTGTGGTAGGGCAGGGGCCCGTCCATGCGCAACAGGAGGTACTGGGTCTTCCAGAAGCTGCTGAGATACTGGGGGTGCAGCCCCATGACCATGGTGATGTTGTCCACCCTCCC
>QJSC01018064.1:89635-103449 GCA_003697955.1 Calidris pygmaea | reverse complement strand
GGAGATGGAGCTGAGATGTGGGGAAGAACTTGTTTGGTGTGAGGGTGGTGAGAGCCTGGCCCAGGTTGGCCAGAGAAGCTGTGGCTGCCCCATCCCTGGAGGGGTTCAAGGGCAGGTTGGAGGGGGCTTGGAGCAACCTGGTGTGGTGGGAGGTGTCCCTGCCCAGGGCAGGGGGTGGCACTGGGGGGGCTTTAAGGTCTTTTCCAACCCAAACTATTCCATGAGTCTATTTTACAGCCCAAGCCCTAACAAAAAGCAGAGAAAGCTCCCACGTGCAATACCTGCTCCTCCTCAGAACCTCGCGGCTCGTTACCTGGAGATAATTATAATTAACACATCAGCCAGGCTGTAACGAAGAGCCCCCGTAGCCCATGCTCCAGCCCACTCTTCAAGTTCCGAGATTGCCCAACTGGCCCTTCAACCCGCAATATTTCCTTGCAGCAGGGCCACTGGCCAGCTGTGGAGGCGCAGCCAGCTGTGGAGGCAGCTGTGCAGGCATCTGCCCACAGCTGGAGCATTGGTGGTTCAGTGGTAGAATTCTCGCCTGCCACGCGGGAGGCCCGGGTTCAATTCCCGGCCAATGCAGCAGTGTTTTTTTTTCCCCCCACTTTTTTCCTTGACTTCTGCCCAGAAGGTGGACACAGGCGGCTCCAAATCCCAGCCTAAGTAAGAATCTTTACCTTAAATCTTCAGGGAAGCTGCAAAAGCTTCCGCTTCCTAATTCAATGCAGGGAATTTTTTTGGCACTAAATTGAATCTCGCGCTGCTCTCTCTGCCACCTTCTTTATAATCCAGGAAAATCGTTACGGAAGATATTTATGAACTTTTTCCCCTCCCCAAAACGATTAGCATCAGCTCTGTTTTCACCCTGCAGCCGCCCCCTTTCTCCCTGGGGACACCCCGAAGCTCCCCGCTTGCTCTGCCTGCTCCGAAGCCGAGTTCTCCAGCAGCTCCAGCCCGACCCACTCTCACAACCAGCTGCTTTAGGGCAAAAATGGCTCCGTCTCCAGTCCCACCTCAGCAGAAGGAACACACCGAGCCCGAGCAGCACGGACTGCTGGGGTGATCCTTTTGCTGCCTAGATTTAATGAAGAGAACCTTTTACAGACTTCCTTCAACAGGGGAAAGGCTGGCCCTTGCCTTCCTCCTCCTCGTATTCTTCACAAATTGGGCTTCCAGCTCCATCGGTCCAACTGCCTGATGCCAAATCAGACTTTGGTTGGTACAAACCAACCATGAAACCCCCCTTCCTGGGGCAGAATCAGTCCGAGCGAGGCTGCTTGGACAAGACAAGGAGTATCGCCCCTCCCAGCAGCAGCAAAGGGACAGTCACTGAAGCGTCCCCAAGGCTGGAGCCATGCAGACACAGAGCAGCGCATCTGCCACAACCCACCCTTAACGAACTATTCCCGTGAGGAAGGCAGAAAATGAGGAAAAGGTAAATATGGAGCAGAAAGAGCTGGATGTGTTGGCTTCACACCTGAGCAAACACTCACCCCGTCCCAAAACCCATTTTTCTCCACTGCTCACAGAATCACATAGGGTTGGAAGGGACCTCTGGAGATCATCTAGTCCAACCCACTGCCAAAGCAGGGCCACCCAGAGCAGGTCCCACAGGAACGTGTCCAGACGGGTTTTCAATGTCTCCAGAGAAGGAGACTCCACCACCTCCCTGGGCAGCCTCTGCCAGGGCTCTGCCACCCTCACAGCAAAGAAGTTCCTCCTCAGGTTTAGGTGGAACTTCTTACGTTCAAGTTTGGGCCCATTTCCTCTTGTCCTGTCCCTGGGCACCACTGAAAAAAGACCAACCCCATCCTCCTGACACCCTCCCTTGAAGTATTTATAAGCATTGATCAGATCCCCCCTCAGCCTTCTCTTCTCCAGACTAAAAAGACCCAAGTCCCTCAGCCTCTCCTCGGAAGGGAGATGCTCCAGGCCCCTCATCATCTTTGTAGCCCTCTGCTGTCCCCTCTCCAGCAGTTCCCTGTCCTTCTGGAACTGGGGAGCNGGCAACCTTTCGGACTGAGCCAAGCCTGCTTCTCTGTATTTTGAGGGAGGAGGGGTTGTTTGTTCTTGGGTTTTATTATTGTGGCAATGTTTCTATTTTTCCAGTTTTCCACTGAGAAGCCACACAGTCAGAGCAGGCTCTCTGTCCCTGCCTTTCCTGCAGCCTGAGGCACTGGGGCATCTCGCACAGGTTCTTCTCTGCTCCCTCCTCTGTGCCTACCTGTGGTGAAGCAAGATGACAGAATCACAGAATGATACAGGGTTGGAAGGGACCTCTGGAGATCATCTAGCCCAACCCCCTGCCAAAGCAGGGCCACCCAGAGCAGGTCCCACAGGAACGTGTCCAGGTGGGGTTTGAATGTCTCCAGAGAAGGAGACTCCACCACCTCCCTGGGCAGCCTCTGCCAGGGCTCTGCCACCCTCACAGCAAAGAAGTTGCTCCTCATGTTTAGGTGGAACTTCTTACATTCAAGTTTGTGCCCGTTTCCTCTTGTCTTATCCCCCCAAAAAAAGGCCAGCCCCATCCTCTTGACACCCTCCCGTCAAGTATTTAGAAGCATTGATCAGATCCCTCCTCAGCCTTCTCTTCTCCAGACTAAAAAGACCCAAGTCCCTCAGCCTCTCCTCATAAGAGAGATGCTCCAGGCCCCTCATCATCTTTGTAGCCCTCTGCTGTCCCCTCTCCAGCAGTTCCCTGTCCTTCTGGAACTGGGGAGCCCAGAACTGGTCCCAGTGCTCCAGATGGGGCCTCCCCAGGGCAGAGCAGAGGGGCAGGATGACCTCCCTCCACCTGCTGGTCACACTCTTCCTGATGCCCCCCANTTGATCAGATCCCCCCTCAGCCTTCTCTTCTCCAGACTAAAAAGACCCAAGTCCCTCAGCCTCTCCTCGGAAGGGAGATGCTCCAGGCCCCTCATCATCTTTGTAGCCCTCTGCTGTCCCCTCTCCAGCAGTTCCCTGTCCTTCTGGAACTGGGGAGCCCAGAACTGGTCCCAGTGCTCCAGCTGGGGCCTCCCCAGGGCAGAGCAGAGGGGCAGGATGACCTCTCTCCACCTGCTGCTCACACTCTTCCTGATGCCCCTCAGGATGCCATTGGCCTTCTTGGCCACAAGGGCACATTGCTGGCTCATGGGCATCCTGTTGTCCACCAGGACTCCCAGGTCTTTCTCCTCAGAGCTGCTCTCCAGCAGGTCACCCTCAACCTGTGCTGGTGCAGGGGGTTATTCCTCCCCAGGTGCAGCACCCTGCACTTGCCTTTGTTGAAGTTCATCAGGTTCCTCTCTGCCCAACTCTCCAGCCTGTCCAGGTCTCGCTGGATGGTGGCACAGCCTTCTGGGGTGTCAACCACCCCTTCCAGTTTTGTATCATCAGCAAACTTGCCCTCACGTACCCTCCCATGTGGGACTCTCCTCTTTCAAGGCCCCCACCCCACATCCCTCCCATGGAACCCTCAGCAGAGCAGGTCCATCCCCACGTCCCTGGTGGCCGCTCCCCTCCCAGGCTCGCCGTAACCACTTCTCCCACCTTAAACTCATCCTGCAGCTTCCACCATCCTTCCCAGCCCCGTGCTGGGCTGTCCCTCAAGGCGACACTTCACATCTCCTCCACGAGTGGAGTGATCAGGATCAGTGCCTGGAGGGGGGGACAACCCTTCCCGGGCAAAGCTGTGGCCCGGAACAGCAGAGAGAACCCAGATGAGGGTGACAAGACGCGCAAGGACAACACTAGAGGGGACGTGGCCACACCACCAGACCTTCGCCTGGGGTGCTCTGAAAGCTGTGCTGAAAGGGAGGTGAGGCAGGAAGAAAGGCACGGTGGCATGGCACCACGAGGTGATGACCCCAGGTTGACAGGCACGGCGGGACCCTCGTGTCCCCCAGCCACGGGCCGGGCTGGGCACGGAGGCGGCCACCTCCATGAGCCTGGCAGAGGAGGAAGCGCCGCGTTTCTGATGAGTTCCTAAAGCCGTGCTGCTCCCGCTGGAGTCCCCCAACGGCACTGGGGACCTCCCGTCGCACCGGGTGCCCTGCGAGGGGCTCACTGGGGACAGCAGCCAGGTCCCTACTTGAACCCAGGCACTGAAGGGGCTCAGGGACAAACTCTGGTAGCGCGGGGATGGGTGGCACAGGATGGCTCTAGGGGACAGCCCCTCCTGCCCAGGCACTGTCCCCCAACAGGGTCACCACGGCACCTCTGCCCCTTCCCTGGGCTTCTGGCCACTGGTCCCCCAGACTCACCCCTTCCCACCCGCGAGACGACACCTTCCCCCGGTGCCCCAGACACCCCGGGGTGACCTCTTCCCTCCCATGACACGACACCTTCCCCTGGTGCCCAAGACACCCCGGGGTGACCCCTTCCCACCTATGAGACGACACCTTCCCCCGGTGCCCCCAGGTCCCCCGGGGGTGACCCCTTCCCACCGGAGCCTCCGCATCCCTGCGGGGTGACCGCTTCCCACCAGCACCCCCCCCCCCTCCCCTCTTCCCCCCTCCAGGTCCCCCTGAGATGACCCCTTCCCCCTACAGGTGCCCCCGGACCCTTCCAGATCCGCCCCACCGGGGAACCGAGCCGCTCCCCTCCCGCCACCGGACCCAGGGGTGCACGGCGGGACCCCCCCCCAACCCGCCCCACACCACCCCGGGCCGGCTCCCATCACCCGCGGGCTGCAGGGTAGCCCCAACCCCTCCCCGGGGGAGGGGTGGGCACCGGGGTAGCCCGGACCGGCCTCCTCCTCCCCCTCCCGGTTCCCGGTAATCCTCCTCCCCTTCCTCCCCGCCGCCTCTCACTTCTCGATCTCCAGGGCCGCCACCTTCCTCTTCTCGTACAGCTTGTCGTTCAGCGCCCGCACCACGCTGGGCGCCAGCGGCGCCAGGTCCCGCTCGGCGTTCATGGCCCCGCCGTCCCGGCCCCGCCGCCGCCGCCACCGGCGGCCACGTGATCTTCCCGGCCCCTCTCACGTGACTTCCCCCCCCCCCGCGGCCCCGCCCACGTGACCGCCGCCGCGCAGCGCCCCCCGGCGGCGCGGAGGCCACATCAACCCTCCCCCCGTGGGATCCCGCTGAGTTTATTCCAAACGCATCGCCACGGAGTTAATTAAACCCGCCGCCTCTCAGTTAATTAACAGGGGGAGGCACCGCGTCACTTCTGAGGGGGGAGGCCCCGGAGGTAATAGACCCAGGAGACGCCGCTGCCCCCAGCCCCGGGGCAGGACACCACCATCTTGCTGGTGACGGGGACGGGGCCGCCCTCGAAGGAGACGGTGATGAAGGTGGTCTTCTTGGGGCGCAGGCTCTCGGGGGCCTTGACGGCGAAGGCTGGGTGTTCCACCGTGTAACTGAAGGCCGTGGGCTGGAGGAAGACGTTCTTGAAGGGGATGGTGGTGGTGCCACCGGCCTTGATGAGGAAGGGGCCCTGGGGCTTGGGGGGGAGGGCCAGGCCGAAGAGGGGGATGCTGTACTCCCCACCGAGCGGAGAGGAGAGCTGCAGTGTGGCCCTGGCTTCCCCCAGCTGGCAGGGCTCGTAGGTCACCTCCACGCTCACTTCTGAGCCCCCCGGGCTGGCGGGAGCCAGGCTGATGGTCTTCTCTGTCTGGAAGTCGGCGCAGTTGGTCTGCACAAGGGACAGGAGGGACCGTGGAGGGGGCAAGTCACAAAAGCAGAGCCAGCACCAAAGGTCCCCCCCACACCATCACGTTGGCCAGGGTCCCTGTCCCTTTGCCTGTCACTGCACTTTTCCCCCCCCCACACACACACCATACCCCTGGTGGGTGCCCATGATGGATGGCCGTAGGGGCTGCCCACTGGGGACAACCCTGCACCCAAACCCCGAGAGACCCCCCCGCCCAAAGCTGGGGGTTAAGGTGGAAACCCAGGCAGCATGGAACCTGCAAAAGCAGCTCCAAGGAGGGCAGCAAAGAGGGGTCTGCAGGCAAGGACAGTCCAGCTGGGGACAAGCCCGGTATTGGCGGGAAGACCTCTGGGCTCACATGGCCACCCTGGCGATGCCAGCCAAGCTAGAGGGACAGGATCCCTCAACGGAGAGGGCTGATGCTGGCCAGATGAGTTGCCTCCCAGCAAGAGCCTGGGGCACGCCGGGCTTACCTGGAGGAGGTAGTCTGTCTTCTGTCGGGCATAATTCATGATTTTGGTGGTGATGGTTTGACTGGAGCCCAGCGTGGTGCAGAAGTGGAGGGGCTTCTCTGGCCTGTTCGTGGTGGCTTTGAGGTGCAGGTTGTAGTAGAAAGAGCCCAAGTCGCTGCTCTGGAGCATCAGGCGCCCGATGCTCTCACCCATTTTCATGGGCTGGTACTCAAAGACAAGGTCGGCCTGGGAGGAACGAAGGGAAAAGCCACTGGGTCAGGCAGAGATGGGGAAGGCAGGGTCTGGGATGGGGGCAATTGGTCCCTGGTGTGCTCACACATTGCTGGGAAGGCAACCCAGCACCCTCCCTTGCCCTAACTCCCTCTCTCTGGGGCTGAGCCTCGCTGCATCTTGGGGACAGTTCACTTGGGAGACTGTCCCCAACACCTGAGAGCCCTCCAGCGCTATCCCAGGAGCTTCCCGCCCTAAAATGCCCCCCTGTACTCCCCCAGGGCTCACAACAGCTCCTATCAATCCAGGCTGCAAACACCCTGGGGGTTTGCATGAACAGGGTTTGGCGTGCCCTGCGGCCACTCTAAACTGAAAATACCCCCACTAAATAAGGAGCACGTGGCACAAAGACCTGCTACGTGTGGCCTGGTGGGGTCATACCACAAAGGGTGGCATGGCAGACTCCAGCAGCGCAGGGTGATTCCCGATAGGGTTATTCTCGCACGCTGCTTTCCCCTCCAGAGCTGTCACCCCTTGGAAAGAAGCCTCAGATGGTTCACATAGGGCATCACCTTTCAAGAGCACCCACTCCCAGAAAGACTGCAGGGAGAGGAGAACATACTGGATGAACTTTGCACCTACCTCTGACTGGGCAGGAACAGTGAAATACGGGGGGACGCTGACGTCGGGCACTTTGCAGTCTGTGGCAAATGTCACGGGGACAGGCAGAGGGTTGTCCACCTTGACGGTGGAAGACACTCTCTGCCGAACAGTGGCGCTCATTTCAATGGTGCTGATGGGCCCTGAAGCGGTGGCCTTGAAAGTCGCCATGTAGAACAAGTACTCCTGGGTCACCTCGTTGAGGAAGGTCACCTGAATCAGAGAAAAAGGGAAGCGCTGGTCCTTCTGCACATAAAGCCATACTAGCTGTGCTAAGCCCACCCAAAGCTCAGCGCCCTATCTCCAAGAATGGCCGTGAGCAGCCACCAAGGAAGAGTGCAAGACCAGGGAAAGCATGTGTGGTATTTCTACTTGATACCCTCCCCAACGTCCTGAAGACACTGAAGAAGTGCCTGCTGTTCAGTGCCCACCTATGACATGTCCAACACCACCAGTGGGCACGTGGAGGTATGGAAGCAGGTGTGGAGCTTCTCAAGTGAGCCAACAGCTCCTTGAAGAGGACACCCACAGCGCGGTGTCCTCACTTACCATTGTGTTGAAGACTCCTTCCTTGTAGGACAAGAAGGTGAGTTTGTAGTCCTTGGTGGCAGAGCTTGGCACGTCAATGTAATCCAGCCCCCGCAGCACAGAGCTGCTTTCCAGGTTTTCTGGTTTGAGTATGTCCACCACCACGAGGAACCTGTGGGCAAGAAGGATGCGGTGAAGGTCAACAGGAAGGGCTTCCATAGGATACCCATCATGTGGGGGTGCAACACAGCCCCTCTCGGTGCCTCAGGCAGAGGGAGGCACTCATCCACCTTGGAGGAAAGCCCTCCAGGATGGGTTTGCATGGGCAGAACGTGGGCAGTGCAATCCCAGATTCCTATGGCCAGAAATGGCCAAGGAGAGTGAAAAGCTTGCAGGAAGGAGCTTCCAGGCAATGATATGTCTGCAGGGATTGCTGGTGGGATGAGACTTCCTGGGCTGGACTCACCTCTGCGGTCTGTTCAGCCAGTTGGAGACGGGGATGATCTCGGTGTAGGAAGTCCTACACGGCACCTCCCGGAAAATGGTCCCTGAACACTTTGGGGCCTCAGCAGTCCCTTGCAGGAGGTAGTACAAGCCCGTCCCATCTGGCAATGGGAAGAAGATGGAGCCCTAGAGATGAGAAATAGGGTAAGTGAGCTCTCCATCAGACCGGTTACTGGCTTTCAGACACACCCAGACAGTCCCATGTCTTTAGACTGCAGGACTCTTCATGCTGGGCTGTACGTTAAAGAGATGCTGAACATATGCAACCCTACAGGGCACAGATCTGCTGAGCATCCTGGAGACTGAGCCCTGTCCCCCCTCTGGCCTCAATTCTGGCGTGGGGTGAGATCAGCTGGAGCAGGAGAAGGACTCCAGCACCCCAGAGCCCTTCTGAACTCACACTTCCCCACCCCCGTTGATTTAAGAGCTCGTCCCTGGTGTGTCTCAGAAAATACTGCCCCATGGAAACAGAGAGGACAGTCACCCCCACCCTCCCAGCCTAAGACCTGTGGGACGGGCTCTTTCCAAAGCTCCTGCAGTGCCAAAGGTGAGACTTCTGGGTCATTTCTCACCGGACTGCTCATGGTGAGGGGTGCACTGAGAAATGGTAGGGCAGCTTCAGCCCCTCTTCTTCTCTGCACCCTGCCAAAGGACCCCAGCAGGGCCACGCTGCCAGAAGTGGATGTGCCCAGGGCTTGGGGAGCCCGTGCAGAACAGAACAAATTTCATTTCCTGGACCTTCAGACAAGCTGGCTTTTTGGGTTAGCTGCTAAAATACATTTAGTAGCCAGTCCAGGAATTCCCACCTGAACTTTCCTTACACCTGGCCTCTAGCCACCAGAAAACCCAGCTTCCAACACAGGATTCACAGGACAGTTTCAGCTCGGAGGGGGCCTCTGAAGGGCATGTCATCCAACATTCTGCCCAAAGCGGGGTGAGTTATGAGGGTCCCAGGGTCAGTGTGCTGGCACAGCTTGCGCACCTGATGCTTGTTGTTCTCCGAGGTCATGGTTTGGGGATTGTAAGTGATCTTGTAGGGCTTGTTTTGTTGATTGGCCTCTAGATGGAAAAATTCAGGCCCCTTCCAGTGTGTCCCCTCAATGACAGGCTGCAGGGTCCAGGCCTCGTTGCTCGGGTTGGACAGGAGGATGGTCTGGCTTTGCTTCTCGCGCACGTCACAGGAGAAAGTCACTGTCTGCAACAGAGGAGGACAGAGGCTGCTTTGGTCATACCGAGGAACCCTTTCCACTCTCAGAGACCCCGACTAACTCTATGCCAGGCTCTGGGGCACAGGGGGCAGCTTTTCCCTGTCACACGCAAAATTTCCATTGGAACCACACCTTTTGGTGTAAATCAAGCTCTTGGTTCTTCAAGAAGGGAGAGGAACGAGTGTTTCGCGGGCTGGTTCTCCCAAGGAGGGGAGAAAGAAAATGGGGTGTCCTAGAAGGATCTCTCTCCTGTGTAAGGACAAGACCTGCAGCCACACAGCCCCTTCATGAAGATGCTGAAGAGCATCTCCGGGCTCTTTTTTGGGAGCCAGAGCCAACACCTCCCAGTTGCACCCTCCTGGAACGCTCGTGAGGGCCAGGAGTCCTCTGCGCTGCATCCCCATGTCCCAGGAGCTGGATGCAGATGCCTTGCCCCACTCCTAGTGCTGAGAGCCCTCCCCTGCCCCGACAGGGAGGAAGAGTGTGGCTGTGGGTGCTATACTGTGGGTACAACTGGGTGACAATCTGTGGGGAGGGTCTCACAAGAGCCCTGCGGGGTGTCCCCATGGCCACAGCGCTGCAGTGCAGAGCCAGGACTGCCAACGTGCTCGCTGGAGGAGCAGCACCTTTAATAGGGGAGGAAGAAAAAAAACAGGGCTTAGATATTTTGGGAATCCTGCATGCAAGAGTCCTCCAGTCCCTGCCCTGGTGGAGAAGTGCTGCAAATGGTGCAAATTGCCCTGCGGAGGTCCCATCTGGAGCACTGGGTCCAGTTCTGGGCTCCCCAGTTCCAGAAGGACAGGGAACCGCTGGAGAGGGAACAGCAGAGGGCTACAGAGATGATGAGGGGCCTGGAGCATCTCCCTTCTGAGGAGAGGCTGAGGGACTTGGGTCTTTTTAGTCTGGAGAAGAGAAGGCTGAGGGGGGATCTGATCAATGCTTCTAAATACTTCAAGGGAGGGTGTCAAGAGGATGGGGCCGGTCTTTTTTCAATGGTGCCCAGGGACAGGACAAGAGGAAATGGGCACAAACTTGAATATTAGAAGTTCCACCTAAACATGAGGAGGAAGTTCTTTGCTGTGAGGGTGGCAGAGCCCTGGCAGAGGCTGCCCAGGGAGGTGGTGGAGTCTCCTTCTCTGGAGACATTCCAAACCCACCTGGACACGTTCCTGTGGGACCTGCTGTGGGTGGCCCTGCTTTGGCAGGGGGTTGGACTAGATGATCTCCAGAGGTCCCTTCCAACCCCATGTGATTCTGTGGTTCTGTGAAATGGTGGGATAATGGGGGGGGACCCATCCTGTCTGGGCTCTGGTTACCTCTTTGGTCGCAGGGGTCTCCATGCAGCACCCTGCCAGCGTCAGCCGCAGCGGCTCGCCACCCTGGATGAAGCACTGCAGGCCCTTGTACTGGATAGAATGGCTCAGCTTAGAGGGGCGGAAGGTGACAACGAAGGGGACGTCCATTCCCGGGGAGATGTAACCCTTTGTGGGGCTGATGGAGAAATCTGGCTTGAAGCTCTTCATGTCCCACTCAAACCTTGCCAAGGAAAGCACAAGGATAGGAAGGAAGGGTTAGCAAGTAGGAGGCTGTGAACCCAATTTGCTGTTTCTAAGCCTCTCGTGGGCTTTTCCACCAGATCTTAGGCATGATGCTGAGCCACCTGGCAACAAGGCTTCAGGTTGGACAGGACTCAGCTGCATCCGTCTCTAAACAAGCCTTCGGTTGTTATCCATTGCTAACTTCCAGGGCCTGAGCTGCACAGCCCACTCTCCAACAGGATGGAAAAGCAGAGAAGAACTATCTGGGCAAGCTACAACTCCATCCAACCCTCACCCAAGCCCTCAGAGTTTTGCATTACTTGACTCCCATGTCGCCTGTGTTCTGCATGATGATGTTCCGGGAGGTGTAGCTGTGCTGCACCACCGCTCCAAAGCTGAGGTGATCCCGGTCCAAGCTCACTTGAATGCCCTGGCAGGAGCCCCGCACCATGAAGAGAGAGCGCACCAGGCCGTTGCACTCCATCATCACTTCTTCGGTGAAGGGCTGGATGCGGCACTTTGGGGAGAAGTTCACCTCCACTCTGCAGGTGTCTCCTTTGGGCTTCAGACTTAGTTCGCTGAGGGGGTTCAAGCAGAGAACCTGCCCAAAGAAATGAGCGGAGAATATTTCATCTGGCAACCGAGTTGTAGATCCTCCCGCAGAGCCTTCCAATTCCTGTTCTGTGCCCATCAACATTGCCCCAATCCCACTCATCCCCTAGTATGCATCCCTAGGTACCAAAGGGTGATGTGTCCATGGTAAGCTGGACTACATCTTCCAAAGTAATTTCACGGGAGCTCCAAGACAGCTGTAACCCTTGGTCTTTAAATGTTACCCTTCCATATCTAATATAGGTGGCCCCATCCTAACGTATGTGTCTAAAGTAGGTGAGAGGAACTGTACCTTCTTTTCACCTCTGGCTATTAGGGGAGTCCTCACCTGGCTTTGATGAGGCATTCACAAGTATCTGCTGGTAGAGCAGTCCCAACATGGGGGCCAGGACAGCAGACAATTCTCATTAGCCACTAGCTCCCACCCAGAGCATCTCATAGCTCCCTCCAGCTGTCCCTGTAGGCATCCCAAAGATTTCTCCAGTGAAGGAAGGGGCCTTACCCCAGCTTCCTGCAGCTCTGGCGTGGTGGATGTGAGACGGAGCTTAAAAGTGAGAGGGGCAGCGCTGTTGTTTGCTATGGTGACAATCTTCTTCACTGTCTGTCCGACGGAGAGGGCTCCCAGCTTCACCACCTTCCCTTGTGGTTCCACGACATCAACCTGAGGCAGGAGGGATTAATATAAAGCAAAAGGAAAGGAGGAGAATTTTCTGCCACCCTTGTAGCAGAAAGCCAAAACACAGAAGGCTGGGGAAGAGAGATGAGGAAAAAGAGAGAGAAAGCCATGCCGGGCTGCCTGCCACCTGGAGTTGTAGGATTTGGATTCCATCTCACCTTCATTTCCATGCCCCTTCCTCGGACCTCGACAGTCTGCTGGCAGAGACCATTGATTTCAAAAGGGATGACCTCACGATAAGACGCAACCTCTCTGGGATAGAAAGTGATGGGCACCTCCACTGTCTCTCCTGGGCGCAGGACGTACCCTTGGAAGTCCACCTCCAGGTGCACGGTGCTGGCGAACAAGCAGTTCAAACTGGCAGAAAGCGCAGCAAAGAGGAGCAGAGGTGTCACAAGGCTGTGCATGCTCAGACGACAACATCAGGCCTACTTAGGGTTCTCCTGTCTCCCTTCATCCTCAATATTTCAACCCACAGGGGTCATGAGGACATGGAACAGGCTTGTTCTAATCAAGGGCCATAGGAGTGTGTGAAAAAAACTCACCTCACATCCTTCTCTGCCATGTTTGTGATGGTGAGGATCTGACAGGCAGGTTGCATCCCAGCGTGGTAGATGAAGCAGGCTCCAAAATTGAGTGTGGTGGATGAGAAGTGGAGACTGGGCACGACCACAGTGGCCAGGAACACGCAGGTAAACGTGGGACCCTTGCTGATCTGGTGAGGAGAAAGACAGCAAGAGCCAGCTGAAGAGGTGGGAAATACAACTGCCAACGCCAGAGGTGGCTGAGGAAGAGGATGGAGGACAGCAGGCTGCAGTGACAATAAGGAAAACCAGCTGCCGAAGAAGCCTGGAGTAGAAACAGAAGGTGGGAGGCTTGGGCAGAGGGAGAAGGGGTTTTTGGAGAGTCATGGCCTTGCTTTGTGTGATCGTGTGCTGGCAGGACCTTTCTGTGGGACCCGACCCAGCACAGGTCTGGCAAGGAGTAACAGCTCCACCACCATGCACATTTAAGTCTGCCTCCCCAGGATTAGGGGCAGAGAGTGCCTGGAGGATATGTCCTGCCACAAAAGCACTTCTCAAACTCATTCAAACATTCCATTCAGAAACTGTTAGGCTGATTCTGTGATTTATTTGGGGAGCAGGAGCCTCTTCACTTCGGTCAGGTTCTTCACTGACGGAGCTCAACCCTAAGCTCTGGGCTCCTGCTGTGTAGGGAAAGGGAAGGTCCCGTGTTAAAGGCTGGTGCCTCACCTGTAGCGTCAGCTCTACGTCCTTTAAAGAGCACATCTTGTGTGGGTGAAAAGCCAGCTGGGTCTCAGCTTTCCTCTCCGCCTGCACGGCCCCCGTCTGAGGGGTGATGGTCAGGAGCTGCTTACGGGCCGTGGGGCCACTCAGTTCCCATGAGAAGGTGAAGCTGAACTTGCCATTGTTGTGGATGCTGAAGATGCGCTTGATGTTCTCGTTTAGCTGTACCTGCGGAGAGAAGGTGGTGAGGACTAGGGCTTGAAGCACATGCAAAGTGCTGGCCAGCACAGCAAGTGCTCCTTCTTTTGTATTCATAGAATCACTCAATGGTTTGGGTTGGAAGGGACCTTAAAGCCCCCCCAGTGCCACCCCCTGCCCTGGGCAGGGACACCTCCCACCACACCAGGTTGCTCCAAGCCCCCTCCAACCTGCCCTTGAACCCCTCCAGGGATGGGGCAGCCACAGCTTCTCGGGGCAACCTGGGCCAGGCTCTCACCACCCTCCCACCAAACAAGTTCTTCCCC